>CAUYON010180313.1:0-58069 GCA_963573935.1 Arctocebus calabarensis
ATATTCTTTTTCTTCCATTCTTGAGATACTTTGCTAAGAAAGAGTATGTTCCAGCTCCATCCATGTACTCAGCCCTACTATGAAGCTAATTTATAGCTTTCATATGAAGGCTAAAACCCAATTATAGCACAAGAATATGGGCAAAGGGGCAAGGGAGGGCAGCAGAGGGGGGAGAATGGGTGGAAGGAGGGTAATCGGTGGGACTACACTTATGGTGCATCTTAAAAGGGTACAGGTGAAACTTACTGAATGCAGAATATAAAGGTCTTAACACAATAACCAAAAAATGCCATGAATGCTATGTTAACCAGTTTGATGAAAATATTTCAGACTGTATATGAAACCAGCACATTGTACCCCATGAGTGCATTAATATACACAACTATGATTTAATTAAAAAATTTTAAAAAATTTAAATTACTTCAAGAGAAATATAATCAGTATGTATAACTGCTAAGACAGTAGTTTTAAAAAGGAACATAAAATAAGTAAATCTTGCTTAGCTCAGTTAAAAAAATTAAAAAGCATGAAAAAGAAATAACAAAAACAAAAATAAACCTAAGCAGGTAATGACATCATAATATAATAATATAATAAATATTATTCAGTGGATTCCTCCTAAAAAATGAAAACTACATTCAATTTGGGTACAAATAGAAACTCAGCTATATGTTTACAAAAGGTACATTAATGATATAACAAGCTTAAAAGTAAAGAGACATGGAAAAATATTGTTAGAAAAGTGAATTCAAAATTAGAGGCTAAAGAAGAATATTAAGATTACTAAGGGTATAATTATTAGGAAAATATGACAATCGGAAAAGTCTTATGCCAAAAGAGTTATGGGCCAATCTAACATATGAGTATAAATGTAAATTTCCTAGACAAAATATTAGCATAAAGAATCTAGCAACACATCAAAAGGATAATATATCATGTCAAAGTTTATCCCAAAAGTGTTTAAAATGATCAAAGAAAACTAAAGGAAGAGATTGAAAACTATGAAAGAATAGGACATCTTAAAAAGGATGTCCTTTCCAAAAGGAGTATATGGAAATTCTAAGTTGAAAAAATATATTTGAAATAAAAAACGTTGAAAACGTTCAGGTATAGCTGAAGAAAGAATTATTGGACTAGAAAATAAAGCTCACAACGGGCAGCACATGGAAATGAAGAGAAGGGATCTGTAAGCTCTGCCAACATTTCTGTGTGAATTGGTGCTTAGATATGAATATTTCTTTTTTAATTTTTGTTCCAGCCAGCACTTTGCAGCCTCACAAAGTTCTATGTGCTGTTCCTACTGCCTAGACCTCTTATTTCCTGCCTCTTCACAGGAATCATTTTCATTTTATGGGAGTCAGCTCAGATACTACTTAATACATTCAACAAATATCTATTGTGTGTCATGTTTCCACTTTGGCCTAGACAAAAATCTCCATTTTCAGGGAGCACATATTCAAGGCTTGGGCAAATGGGTAAACAGATCATAAATAGGATCCACATCAAGAAGCAAGTTTTAATTTGTGAGGAGTGTTATGAAGGAAACAAAATGGGATCTCTTCAGGGAGGCCTTTCTTGGCCATCTGATCTGAAGAGGCCTCATATTCTAGCCCATTTATGACATCTGTTGAACTTAATTCCTGATACTGTCATCTCTCCAGGAGCAGAAAACTCGCCTGCCTTGTTTATGACTGTATATCCAATGCTGAAAAATACAAAATGTCTTGGGAAAAGATTTCAAATAAACAAATAATTTTTATTGGCTCTCTGATGCAGGTGCTGGCCTCACGTGGCTGATCTGAAGCCCAAGTTTCTCTTGACTTTCATCCACCTCCACCTTCACCCTCCACAGCTAGTAGTGTGCTGGTTAAGTGTTTGACAACCAACTTTTCAGGTAAACAAAACAGACTAGATTTATAACGTTTGCCAATTTCCAAAGTGTAAATACTCACCATGGTCAATCTCAAGTTATCACCAAACTGCTCGGAAAATGCAGTAGCTCTCTATTGACTAGTATTTCCTCTGTACAGATAAACCAGGTATAATTAGCCTGCACAGATCATAATGAAATATAGTAAAACTGAGCATTTTTACCTTTGTTTTAACATACCTTACTAAAATGCAAATTTATATCATTTAATTTTTAGTAGCGCTATGTTTAACAACTGGTTCCCCAAATTCCTGAGAAATGTAACAATCGGCAATCAGAAAACTGAATTGACTCCAGTGCATCACTACTTAAGGCCCCAAATTACCAGAAATTTAAGTGGGTTGAAGAAAAGCCAGGTAGTTAACTCCCAAGTGCCTTAACACAAAGCAAGAAGTTGCTTTATTCCCCGGCACACAAAGTCCAAAGACCAAAAGACATGTTCAAGTGCAAAGGTGGGGTATGAGTGGCAATTTGATTGTGCTAATGGCTCTCAATTCAAAAAACCTCCTTTTATGAGAGAGGACAGTATTCTTACAGTGTCTGGGATAAATGGCTTCCTCACTCCAGAATCCCAGCTAATTCTGCTAATAGGAATGCAAACATACATCAAAATTGAGGCCCCAGAACAGTCTCTTACATCTTCCTCGCCCCAGGGGGGATGAATGAGAAAGATTACTTGTGGATTATAATTGCTTAAAATAGGTTGTGATGTAAAAATCTAATCCCTTCTCCTCTTCAATAGTAAACTTCTACAGACAGAGAAATTATGCTTAATGCCAGTGTATTGAAGGTAAAAAGAAAACTCCGTTCTCCCTTTGGGGAAGAGGAAGGACATCTTTTTAAAGCTGTCAGAATTCACAAGCCATAATAAATTATTCTTTTTCATTACTGATTTATTAAGCAGGCTGCTTGGTGTAATGGCAGAAAATTTCTGTTTAATTTTCATAGTGTTAGACGACTGTGATTCCTGATCTGAAATCAACTTGAGTTGTTAAAAGAAGGGAATGTATTTAATGTCATACATCAGGGTTTATCTTCATTAAATTCTTCCAAGTACAGGGTTTAAGCATTTATGTAACATGGCCATTGTTTGGCTACAAAAAGACAATAGCTCTGTTCTTGGGACAGTCTCCACTAGGAGCACACACCCCAAGCTCTTTGGTCTCAGGGTGATTGGCAGTTATGTCAGCCATAGAACGCTGAAAATGGGCCTGGAAATCTCAAGCTCAAGAATCATAAGACCCAAAGAATTCTCTACCACACATTTTCACTGGAATTAGAGTTTTTAAAATAGCAAACAACCAACCAAAACATTAGAATCATGAATGCGGCAAAGTTGGGGTGAACCTAGGGTGTTTCAGAAAACTTTCAATAATATGTATAAAATTCCAATTACGTGATCCATGTCTGTACCACGAAGGGGCAAAACAGCTGCAGTCTGTTACCTTTCTCACATCTCTGCTGATGTGAGAGTCTGAAGCTGAGTTACGGGATTTCTTCCTTCCATTCATAAATCTTTAATAAGCATTCACCAAATTCTTACAATGGGAGGGTTAATATTCATTTTTAGCCCTAGAGGAGGTTTTAAAATATTCTGGGGAAGACGACTACCTATAGAAGGTCCAAATGAAAGATGAGCCATGTAATTCAGTTCTGAGGAAGAGGGTAGCCTATGGCCCTCCCACCTAGGAGGTCTGGGTGGCTTGACAGCCAGGTGGCACTGCAGCTGAGCCTGTAGGGGTCTTTTGAATTTTATCTGAAATAGAAAGTATGAGTAAATGTATTATTTCATTGCCTTTAATAATGCTATATCACTATATTTTATTGAATTAGCAGAACCAGTGGGTCAATAGGGGCTGCCCCATTCTGGGTAATACAATTAATTTCCTGATTGTTCTACTGGGATTCACCAAGCAATTGATCTCTACGTTTGCAGAAACTGGCCAGGCACAAAATAAATGTATGATGGTATCCAGCTGAGTGAGTTCAGGACCTCTTACTACCTACTAAATATCTCCTTTGCATATTCACACAGATATCCCCTCTTCCCTGATTTCATCCACCAAATAGTCAAGGCCATTTCTGAAATCCTCGGCTATTAAAATGTACTTTGTTCACAGTGCTTTTTATTTATAGGGTCACCATATGGGCAAATGAGACTGGCTTCCTGTGGGAGGAGATCATCCCTCGGACTGCTGACCCCACCTGGTGGCGTCCCTGGCACAAGGGGGCACTTAACCAATGACCAGTGGGGTGGCCGCCTGCCTGGTGTTTGCATTCCCATAGAAGGACAGGATCATCTGCAAGTGAATAAATTCAGATAAAAGTGCACATTTAGGAGAGAAGACAATAGAGGGGCAGAGGTCAGCCCAAGAGGTGGGGAGAGCGTGGCAGAGCACGTGGATGGGCCTATCTGTAGATGCACTTCACCGAGGCCAGGAGACCCAAGGAGGAAATTGTGCAGGGAGGTTGAGGAAGGGGTGAGGCCGGAACCAGCATGTATGCAGGGGAAGCCGGAGGCCCATGCAGAGCCAGTGAGAGCCAGGCGGAGTGGGACCATGCAGCCTCACAGGCCCCCACAGGGAGTTTGGTTCTTCTGCTAAGAGAATTGAGAATCCTTTGGAGATTTGAAGCCAGAGAGTAGCATGATTTTCATCTTAGAAAGATCATGCTGGAAGCAGAGTGAGACAGGTCTGAAGGCAGGAAGGGAAGCAGGGAGCATTAAGACTCCCACTGTCTTGCAGGTCAGAGGTGAGTGGGCTCCGATCTGGGCCAGTCTCACCATGTACTTTGGAGGTTGAGGCAATAGGTCTTGCTGGTTGGCAGAGTGTGGGTGGGGAGGCCGTGTGAGTGGGTATCAAGAATGACACCAGCGATTTTGGCCCCCACAGTTGGTGGACAGAGTTGCCGTTTGGAGGCACAAGGAAGACAGGGCTTGCAAAACATGGTGAGCCAGAATAGGAGGGGGCCTTTCATTTATTTGTGTGACAACACCCTCCTGCCTCCCCCCTGCATGGCTCCACAGGTGGGTGTTGCCCGATGCCGCCTGCTCAGCCCAAAGCCAGCCTCCCAAGAAGGTGCTGGAAAACACCATACTGATGATTCAAGGAAACGAGCCAAATCCCCGCCAAAGCATTCCACCCCATCTCAGAGGAGGTGGGGTTTGTTTGAATAAAATCCAGTTCTCCTGGGCCACCACCCACCTGCTTGCTCACCACAGAGCTCCTGCCTGGAAGACACCTGGGTGTTTTGGACCAGGAGTAGGTGACCCAGCTCGCAGATGGTGTCGAAGGCGCAGGAGCTGTATTCACAAAACCCACTGATCCAGAAAACCATTACAGGGAAGGATTTTCAATTTCAACGGCAGGGGTGGTGAGGGTGGAAATTAAAGGGGGGGGGGGAGAGAGCAGAAACAAAAATAACAAGGCCATTAATCTTTCATTAAGTTAAAGGGATGAAAAGGAATCGCTTAAAGTATCATTCTTTCCTCGCACCACAAGCATGCCACCCCCTGCTAACTTCAAAGCCTCGGCAGAGAAGTTGGTTAATACAGTTGGCACAGTATCAGGCCGTGGTTTACTTTTGCTTAAGTAGAATCTTTTTTTTTTCTTTCCAACAAAGAAAGCATAAGGGTTGGGCAGTCACTGATAGGAGGCCCACAACGTAAAGGGTGCCTTTGTGTTTCGTGTAGCGGCCTTTTGAGACGGCCCTGCCGACACAGTGTTTGCAGGCTGTTTGTCACAGACTCACACCACCACCACACACAAAAAAGGAAAAAAATCTGCCAGAAGGAGAAAAGGATCATTGTTCTTTCTCTTCCTTCCCTACTTTCCGCCTCTGTAGAGTCAGATGTAGCCCCTGACTTGGCATCTGGACTCCTGGTAGCCTTAGAAAAGATGCTATTTTTCAAGCAAGAAACCAACATGTCCTGCTTTTCAGGCAGAGGGGACGGAACCAAGAATCTGTCACCTGTCTAGGGGTAGGAGGCAGGAATGGCTTAGTGCTTTTGGGGGGCTGTATGCTTCTTCAAGGCAGTGCTGTTTGTACTGAAAACAAAACTAATTGCTGGTGAGTGCAGGGCTTTGTGTTTGGGTAGGCGTAGGGGGCAGGCTGTGCACTGCCCAAGTGACCGGGGAGAGGTAACAGAGAGGACTGTGTTTGCTGGGAGGTCTGGTGGCCCGTGTGGCCAGGCCAGGTCTGGGAGCCCACCTGAGGCTTGTCTGAAGGCGACAGTGGAAGGCCATTATCCATGTCCCGTCATAGAAGGCTGTTGCTCAAGGTGCTTTTTTCTGGATTGCTTTTAACAAGGAAGGCAAGATGGGCAGATGGAGACAAGTGTCATCCCTTTAAGAAACATTACAAATTTGATTTTCAGAACAGTGGGGAGGTTGTTTGGCCTTGCTTGCTGGCTGCCAACAAGTAAGGGTGAAATTTTTCAGGCCCAGAACTAGAGTGGCCAATGGTCCCAGGGTTCCCAGACTGAGTTAACAGTCTTGAAATTCATGATTTCTGACTTTTTGCAAACATCCTCGCCCAACCTAGTGAATATTTTGAGTCAAATTAAATCGGGTTGAATCCTAGCTCAAGTGTGGCCCCTTACCACTCACATTCTCTTGACCTGTGTCCACCTGGAAAATGGTGGCCATAATGCTGTCCCAGGGCCTTGCTGAGGACTGACTGAGACAGAGGCCATGGAAGCACCCTGCACGCAGCAGGCGCTCTACGACCGCTCGGTCACTTACCACAGCATCTACTGGAACTGTGGTGTGCACAGAAAGAGAGCAGGAAATAGTAGCTTTTCCAAACGGTGCTTATGTTAGAAAAGGGGATGATATGGTTTCTGTAAAACACACACATATCCACATAGGCTTAAATAAATGTCCGTAATAGCTCCCCTCTGCGTAGAGAACCAAGAGGCCACTTCAGAGAAGCAGAAATAAGTTAGGGGGAAGAGGATTGGGTGCAAAAGCAGGCCCCTGTTTGCAGAGAACCCCCATGGGGTTGAGGGGTGAGGCTCTGGTGCCTTGTCCCCCTCCGGGGAGCCCTGGTGTGGGCTGGTTTCCCCAGGGCCCACATAGAGAATACGCTCAGTGAAAAGCAGCTGCTGCCATCATTGCCACAGCCAGTAGGGAAACCTGCGACTCAGCTTCAGGCCCTTCGGAACAGAGGAACTATATGAATTGAATGAATTTGGAGTTGCATTGCAGTCCCAGGCTGCACCCAGCAGCAGGACGGCTCGGTCCTCATCTGGCAGGTCCATTTCTGCACCACCTCTCTCAACAATCCCCACCAGGACATGCCTCTCTCTACAATCCCCATGCCCAGCTTGGCTGCACTGGCTCTCAAGGCAGGGTCAGGAGTTGCCTGCGGTTCACGGCCATAGTGACTTCTGACCTGCTACATGAGGCTGAGCCCTGGTCTAATGCTAAGGGTTCCATAATTACAGCAGCAGCAAGGACAGTGTGGACTTCTCGCCTGGCGGTAAGTGGGGCAACCAATAACAGCAGGCAGGTAGGTGAGTAGACTGATGAGGATGTGCGTATAGCTCAGATACAGATGCAGATGAGATATAGGACATTAGGATATAGCTACAGGTACAAATATAGGCACAGATGTGCAGATAGAGTGTAGACAGAGGTATAGATATTATCTTTGTCAGTTGGGGCTGGGAACAAAAATACCTTACATTGAGTGTCTTGGAAGACACATATTTATTTCCCACAATTCTAGAAGCTGGAGAGTATGGCATCAACAAATCCTATAAGTTCTCTCTTCAAAATATCTAGAAACTGACCCTCCCCTACTACTAATGCACTGGTCCAAGCCATGGTGTCTCTTCTCAGATTGTCAGAACAGCCTCCTACTCAGTCCATTTCCACCTTTGCACCCTTCAGTCTAATTCTCGACACAGCAATGAGATGTTCTTTTTTTTAAATTTCAGATTGATATGAGGGTTTACAAATGTTTAGGTCACATGGTTTTCATTTCTAAGGTAAAGTTCAAGTTGCAGTTGAGCCCTTCACCCAGGGTGTGTGCTGAACACCCTCTCCGTGCACATTAGGTGAGATCCCGCTGAAGAGTGATGGACAAGATGTTCTTTTAAAAGATAAATCAAATCAAGACACTCCTAACCAGGCCGGGTGGCTCACACCTGTAATCCTAGCTCTTTGAGAGACTGGAGTGGAAGGATCACTTGAGCTCAGGAGTCTGAGATCAGCCTGAGCAAGAGCGAGACCTTGTTTCTACTAAAGATAGAAAAACAACAACAACAAATTAGCCAGGTATTATGGCAGATGCCTCCAGTCCCAGCTACTCAGGAGGCTGCAGCAGGAGGATCTCTTGAACTCAGGAGTTTGAGGTTGCTGTGAGCTATGATGATATCATGGCATTCTAGCCTGGACAACACTCCTCCTCCACTCAAACCTTCCCAAGACTTTCCATGGTCATTGAATACATGATTCTGAGTTGACAATGGCCTTCACGGCCCTCAGTGCTCTGCCGTCCATTACCTCCTTGAAGTCATCACTCCCCTCTCTTTCCTCCCAGCCACTCTGCTCCTCCCGATACCTGGCACTCAGAGGCTGAGCACAGACTGTCCTCTGCCTAGCACCTTGCCTCCCCAGCTATCACTGTATCCTCTGCACCTCCTTCAGGTGGTCAGTGCACATTTGATGAATGAAAGGACATTTGTATTTGCAGGTAGATAAAGCCTGGACCATGTAACTTACATTTTAAGAGTGAGGAGTAGAAATACTAAATCTTTTGAGAAACAATAAATATTTGCCAACAATCCCCTAGGAGGGGACAAGTGATTGTGCCCCCTGAGCCCCACATTTGAGATGGAGGAGATGAGCAGGCTCACACATGCCTGGGGCATGGGGCAGCCCAGGGTTCTGCCTCCCCTGCCACCCAGGTTTTACCCAGTAAGAGACTTACTTATTTAAACGCTGGTGAAACCAGTGCCCAGTGATGGAAGACAGAGGTCCCTGACAGCCTCTCTGCCCCATATGAAGGGAGAGAAATGAGCATTTCCTGGTCTTTTGTTGGGGCCAGGCTGTGCTATAGTGTCTCTGATAACACAGCCAAAGGGGATGGGGGCGCGGCGGGAGGAATAAGCTGAGCCTTCTGATTATAGGGGCTGAGGAAAGATTGGGCAATACCAAGAGGGAGGTAGTTGGATGGATAAGTGAAAATTTTCAATTAAACAATTGCATTGAGAGGTGTTTTGTCAAACACACACCTTTGGAGCCACAGAGAGATCATTTATGGGTTTATGTCAGCAGAAAATGAGAAGAGGTAAAAAAAGGGAAGTGTTTTTGAAGACAACTTCATGAGAGTTTTAGTTCAAGCTTTCCTTGGCCTCATTTTCTCCACTGGCCCAAGTTTTGCATGAGAAAGGCCCTTGGAAAACAGAACAAAAGAAATGTCTGCTTTTGTCCTGTGAACTTAGCTACTTACACGTTTCTCCAATCACTCTGTAGCCCATGTTACTCACTTCAGATTTTTTCCCCCCTTTTTACAAATGTTAGGTCTGAAAATTGATTTGAAATCCTGGCTATCTTTTTTTTCCCCACCTGGCCACTGCATCTTAGAACATTACCTTCCCCATGATCAAGCAAGTATGCTTTGAAATCATCGCCTTAGAGAGTTGACTCACACGGGAAGAATAGTGCTCACACCTCCCTGGCTGGGAAAGGCATTAGGACACAGAAGTGACATCGCATTAAAGTAGCACCACGGAGTTGGGGTGGCTTGGAAATCATGGAATCAAAGGAAAATGGTCCAATATTTCAAACAAAATCATGTCTCATGTATTTCTGCTCCATTACAATAGGGTAAGTTAGATCTCGTCTTGTGGGAACTGCGATCTTAGATGTGGAACTCTCTAAGTGCTTAAAATGTCTTCTATTTTATTACATATACAAAGGAGCTCTTTACTGCAGCCACTGTGTGTGACACCGAAGTCATATCTCAATTTTCTTTGTCGAATAAAACCACTCTAACCTAGAAAGCTACACCGCTACTGAAGAATTTCTCTTACTCGTGTTCCCCATGGGTGAAAGGGCACTATACATGATTCAGTTTTAAAAGGAAGCTGTTCATCCACTAAATTACCAAAATTGTCCACCTGTATTTTTTAAATTTTGTTTTTATTGAGGTAAAATATACATTTGTTTTTAACTATGCAGTTCACATTTATATTTTTTTCTACCTGCCTTATATCAGTCCTATATTTTAAAGATCTTTAGTACATGTAAAATGTTTTCTTTTGTTGGGGGGACATAAAAATTGAGACTGTGAAGTACTTTCTTTTAAATTGAAAAGTACTTTGCAATTATAAATAGATTTTTTTGTTGTTGTTGTTAGGCTGTGAATAAATTCAATTAATGGGTTTAGAAAATAAACCTTCTGCATTATAATTATTTTTGAACATCTTGTCCATGAATATACTACAATAAAGTCTTATTGTATATTTCACGAAAACAAATCTAACATGCAAAGCTAATGAACCCCATAATTTTACAACTCTAAGACTAAGTTTATAAGACATACAGCAGATTTATCTTTATAAAAGACTAGTTTTAGGGCGGCACCTGTGGCTCAGCTGGTTAGGCACTGGCCCCATATACCGAGAGTGGTGGGTTCAAACCCAGCCCTGGCCAAACTGCAACAAAAAAATAGCTGGGCGTTTTTATGCGGGCACCTGTAGTCCCAGCTACTCGGGAGTCTGAGGCAAGAGAATCAGCTAAGCCCAAGAGCTGGAGGTTGCTGTGAGCTGTGTGACGCCACGGAACTCTACCCACAGCAACAAACTGAGACTCTGTCTCTACAAAAATAAAAATAAAAATAAAAAGACAAGTTTTATACCCAAACTGCTAAAGATTATGGTTTCTATTTATGAATCTGTGAAGTCATGTGCAATAGCTAACTGTAGGCACAGGTTGGTTAGCTGGGAAAAGACAGGACAGAATCTCAGTTTTTCTTACTCAGTCAACAAATGTTTATTGAGAATCTACTCTGTGCTAAATGTAAAACTATCTCTGCTCTCATGAAATTAACAATCAAGGGGGACATGCAAATGAATAAACAGGCACAAGAGATAAGAAGGTCTCACGTCAAATGCTTCTTATTGGGAGTGCAGAGAAGATCATACGATTGGGAGGTTGGGAAGATTTTTCATAGAAATGACATCTTAACTGGCTACCTGAGGAATGAATAGGAATTAGCCAGACAAAAAGTAAAAGTCACTTTAACCGCTTCAGAAAGAGTGAACTGCATGTGCAAAAGCAGCTGTGCAAATGAGAAGAGCAAGTTCAGGAAACTGAAAAAAAAAAAAAAAATCCATGTGATCGAGTGAAGATCATGAGGGTCTGGTAACAAAAATGGTGTTAGAGCAAAAAGCGGAGACAGACGCTGGAGGACTGAGATGGCAAAGCAGAGCAGTGACAGTGAGGATGCGATAGCCCTGCCAAAGGTGCTGGGGTGGGCGGACAGAGCCAGATGCTTGGTGAGATGGGAGGGGAGGGGCAAAGGGAAGGTTGAAGGATGCTCTGCATTACTGTGTGGACAAGTCAGCACAGCAGGTGCAGGGCTGCAGGCAGGTAAAGAGCTGCACTTTGGACTCGCCGAGCTAAGATATCTGGAGATGTGTAGGAGAAGGCATACAGTTCCCAGCTGGACACTCAGTGTGGCCTTAGAGCTCAGAGACCCACCAATCCAAGAATCGAGTCATCCCCAAATGGACAGGGTCTGAAGCCACTGGAGGAGCCATTTGCCAGAGAAAAAACAGAAGAGGACCCCTGGATACCTGTCGTTTAGTGGCGGACAGAAGAATGCTCAGAAGACACAGAGATGGGGAGAGGGTAAAATAAGAAAAGAAGACAATGGTAGGACACGAAGACAGGCAACAGTCAGCAAATGAGTCAGCAAAAGAAACCAGGAGGGAGAAGCCAGAGGAGCCCTGGCAGGGAGGATGGGGCCTGAGGACAGACACTGGCTTTCTTTAGTGACTGGGAGAGACTGCTCACTCCTTGGGGAGGAAACAAAAATGTTGAATAGGGCATTGAATAGGGCAGGCATTGAATAGGGCAGACAGGCCATACGGAAGAGGGGGAATCTACACAACTTCTTCAAGGAGTTGTCTGCACAGGCTGGACAGGGAGTGTGCAGGGAACTGCTGGCAGGAAGTTTTGTGTCAAGATGGGAAGGACTATTTTGAAGATCCTTCAACTAATATCTGCAACAGTCCACAGGGCAAAGATATTTTAGACACACATTTCATATTCTCTGCATTTTAGATTATATATTTACTTTACAAAGCCGTACATAATGAGGTTACACCTCCCAAAATGGAAAGTAATCTTTCTATTATTCAAATTAAGTTACTACAAAATCCTATGCATAAATATCTGGGGAATGAAGACGTTAAATACACTTATCTTGGTCCCTGGGCATAGTTGCTGCTGTATGTGTTTGTTGGTTTTTAATTTATTTTGTTAGAACCGTGGGTTTTCTACTCCGTATGAGCACCATGGAAAGCTGGTTTTGAATGAAACCCACAATGCTAATCTTACCGAGTTTGTTCTTGCTTCTCCTTTGTGTATGCCCAACGACAGGTTATTCATTCTTTTCTGAAGACCAGCAATTCACAATTTCAAGGGGAGAACATTTTTGTTTTCTAGAACATTCTCCCTTATATGGAATCCAAATCTGTTTCCTTGTACTTTGTCCTTGGTGGTGATGAACACAAATTTTGAAGTCAAACTTCCTGAGTTCAAATCACCTGGTCTGAGTGGCCTCAGTGTCCCCTGCTGGATTATGCTGGCCCGGCATCATGGGGCCACCGTCTGGAGCAATCAAGGTGGTGCCCGAAAAGTGTCTTGAGTATGTGCTCAGTAAATATTAGCCATTATCTACCCCACCCTGTTCTACTCCAGGGGTTCAGACAGGGAAAAAAACACAACATTAAAAATAGAGAGAGAAATCTAATAGTCTTGACATGTTCTAACCTCTCAAAAACTTCAAGGAAACGCTCTTGTTTTTCTGTTGTAAATGGCATAACTTCCTCCTCACTTCTCATCTGTCAGGACTTTAAATACCTGTGCCCTCTTGCTTATACTCCTTTGAACATGAGTGTATTCGTATCTCCTTACCCAATTTATTTATCCCCTTTCTTTAGAAGTGGGGTGCCCAGAACAGGACTGAATGCTCCAATGAGATGCACCCTGAGAGTAGACAGGACTTGTCACTCCCCCACCTGCCACATGGGGGAGCTCCATGAAGGCTCAGACCCCAGAGCTTTCTAGCTGCCCTCCGGGTCCCAGAACTTCGCAGATACCTGGGACTCTGTATGGCACACAAGACCACCCGTCGGCCTTCACTCAAGGCTGCTGCTGTCAAACTCCTGGAGTCAAATCCCAGCTCCATCTGGCCAATCTCTTGGTGCCTTAATTTCCCCACATATAAAATGGCATCATGGTAGCCGCACCTACCTCAAGGAGGTAGTTAAGATTAAAAAGGCATAACATATGCAAATGCTTGGCCATGTGCTTGGCATATGATAAGCCTGTACAAATGGTAGCTACCCTTTTATTCTCGCAGTATGGTTTATCCCAAGCATACAATGTGACTTGCTTTAAAAATGCAAATTTGTTCCAAGGCGATTGATCTATTAGAGGACAATTTGAGCCCAGCACAAAATTCCTGTTTGCCTCTGGGCAATTCATTTTGGATAAATGCTAGGGGAATACAGAAAATTCCTCCACGCACACACCAGGCTGAGGTAAGCAGCCAAGAAATTCATAAAACATAGCATGGCCATGCCTCAAACATCCCCTGACCATTTCAGTTCCCTGAGCTTTTGTAAGCTGATCCACACACATCCCCTGACACGCTTGTCTTCTGATTTCAGATAATACTATTTCCACCATGTCATGATAACGCACGAGCTATGGTGCTTCCAGGTCCCACTTTTCCAACCTCAGGGGATTCCCCAGGGGAAGCAGGTGAAGTGTCATATCCATTTAGTATTCGTGTATCAATTTTCAAAAGCCATAACTATTCCTATGCTCTCTTCTCTCCTTCAAAGTTGCCGACTGTACAAAACCGTCATTGTGGTAACAAGTGGGTCTGGCTCTGGATCAGCATTAGTGTTACTACAAGGACATAAAATTGTACAACATACAACCTGGGAGCCAGCCTGGTGTCGTAAGAGCAGCCACGAACTGGGGAAACTTGGCTCTGACAGCAGTGGATGGGCCATCATTTCTGGAGCCTCGCTGATGCATTTCTACAGCAAAGACACTGGGCTAGAAAACTCTTTAAAGAGCCACCCAAAGCCCAGAAACCCCTCATTTCTTAAGATGTCTTCTTAAATAAACATTTCAATATGGGAGAAAAAGGCTCTTGTTTCTTAAGCTCAACTGGAAAATACCTTATTAAGTTGATGACAGGACTTAAAATTTGTTATTATCCTGAAACCACTTTCCCCCACAGCCTTTTCGTTTTTGTAAGACTCTGCTCCAAAATACAGCCTTTCTCTCTCAATGACGTGTGGACATTTAGAATTATATTCTCATCGAATTCACGTAACATGAAGATTAGAAATGCCAAATGTTAGGAATAACAGAATCAGGATCGAAATATTCTGAGAGTCTGTAAATCTTAGCAGAGATAATTGCAGAAGGCTCTGCTACACACGCGACTAAAAATCGCTGTGCTGTGCAAAACCGTGCAGTAAAAATCACACGGTTTATGAGAAAAATGAGGCCTTGCAACACTCAAAAGGCATGTCAGTGACACATTGAAAAAAAAGATAGAAACCTAATAAAAATGACAGCATGTTTTACACACGTTCAGTGGTGTAGTTTGAGGTCACACTTCCTAGGTTCAAATCCCTGCTCCGCAGCTAAGATGCTTGCTAGGTGACTTGGGCAAATCACCTGATCTCAGTTGCTTCACTGTCCCCATCTGTATAAGGGCCATTTCTGGGAGTAACCCGGGTGACACGCACAAAGTTTGCTGGCTCCCAGTTCACAGCTGTTCTTAGCACACCAGGCTGGGCTCCCAAGTTAAATGTCATACAACTTTAAGTCCTTGTAGTAATATTACTGCCAACCCCAAGCCAGACTATTGTTTACACTTTGGTTTTGTATAATTCCAAGTTGTTAAGAAGGGTAGAGAGAGTAGGAATGGTTGCAACTTTTAAAAACTTGATACATAATATTTATCAGCTTTAAAAATTTTGACACATAATATTTATCTCCCATCTGGAGGTAAACTCCCTGGAGTCAAATCCATGTGATATTTTGTTACATCCATGAACTGTGTAATAATAATAAAGTCAGAGGACTGAGGGTATCCATCGCCTTGAGTATTTGTCATTTTTATGTGTTGGGAACCTTTCAGGTTCTCTCTCCTAGCTATTTGAAAATGCATACAACACATTGTGCTTAACTGTGGTCACCCTGCTCTGCCACTGAGCGTAAGAACTTACTCCTTCATCTAACGGTATGTTTTTACCCACTAACAAGCAGGCAGCTTTTAAGCTGGGGGAACCCATGACAGTGCAGCTGAGTAGGCTACCAGGATACTGCTCTCCACGTGTGGACAGGAAACTGGCCACACCCTCGCTGGCACATGGGACAGCTGCCCCAACAGAGGGCTTCTTTCTGCCTGGCAGGGCAAAGGCTACATTATAGACTTAGACCTAGAAAGTAAGGACAGACCCTGCTCCTTCAAGGAAGTGTCTTCTCCTCCGTGAATGACTGAGAACTTGGATTTGTCCAGTGGAAAAGCAAAACCTAACGCTCTATTGGTGTTGCTTATAATGATAAAATAAAATCAGAAACAGAAACACCCACGTCGCTGATATATGTATATGAACATACACTTTTGTTTTTGTTGGAAGGATTCTGATTAATTCTATCCTTGGCCCATTAGCATTGACTAGTCAATGTGTACAAAAGTATAGAATATGTAAGGGGCTCCTCAGTCGAGTATCTTGACTTATCCATTCATGTATTTGCTTTATTTATTAATTAATTTAGTTATCCGCTTATTTATCTCAGCGAAAGCCCCTGGTTTGAATTATTTGTCCATTTGTTCATTTGTGTTTGCTTAGGACAGGTGTTACACACGTAAGCCACACACTATAAAAGTATAAAGAAGTGAAGCAGAGGGAAATAAGTTATCGTTTATCCCGTTCTCGCTTTCACCTAGGAAAGGAAATCACTTTTTCTCAGAGTGTGCGTTTTTTCAAGGATGGTCCGTGTGTTCACAATTGTGCTTGTGTCACACGAATGGTAATATAATACATACACGGTGGTCTAATCACTCTCAACTGGGCATGATGTTGACTCCCAGCACATTTGGCAAAGTCTGGAGATATTTTCAGTTGTCACAATAGGAAGGGGGGTGCCACAGGCACATGGTAGGAAGAGGCTGGGGGTGCTGCTAAATACCCCCAGTGCACAGGACAGTCCCCCCCCCAACAGCCCAAGGAATTATCTCATCAAAAATATCGACAATGCTGAAGTTAACAATATCTAGGCTTTAAATTTTTTTCACTTCTTATTATTCCTCAAGCAACTTTGACACAGAATTCTTAGAGTATGAGGAGAAAAAGTTTGAAAGTTATGGGCGAGTCAGGGCTGCACTTTATTTCCTGGTATCCCAGCACCTTCCAGAGGGTGAGGGGCACAGAAGCCACTGGGTTAGGACCCTTTGAACGCATAGGCAAATAGTTGATTGCAGGAAAGAGGCATTTCAGCTGTTCTTTTTTCTTCAAATCCAAACTCTCCGATTGTTCTGTAGCATAGATTAGAATTTGACTGAAGTGCGACAGAGGAGGTACAGCTCTGGCTTTTTTTAGACCCAAAGGAAACAGGGTAGTTTCTGAAGGAAAATTTCCATTTGGAAGCAAATATTGTAGGAATGAGCTGCCTAAAACAGGCCCCAGGTCCTTCACCTGTCCTCAGTCAAAAACAAGTTATTAAAACAAGCAAAAGGCTTGCCTGGCCTTTTAAATGATGAGGTCAGGCAGTTACCCTGAATAAAAGACATTATAATGCACATGACTGAGAGGGGGAGAAGGTGTTTCAACTTCATCAAAAGCCTTAAAAAGGATGATGCTCTTTGGATCTGCTCTTTCAGGGAGTTTTTTAGAGCTGATATTTATTTTAAATCAGAACGGCTCATAAAGCAAGCCCCTTTACAAAATGCATCCCTTGTAGCGATCCTAGAGATGACCTCTGCAATTCCGGGCTGGACGGAGATATTACTTTTATAGGGAAAAAAAAATGGATCTCTTTAATCAGCTTTAAAAAAACATTGTGAACAGTCACTTCTCTTATTTAAAAGTTTAACTTTACTTTCATCAATTTATAATCAGAGCTCCTCTGGTATGTTTGATTCCTGACAAACAAGGATAAAAGTCTTGTGCCCCCATTGCTAATGAGATGATAAAACAGCAGGGATCAAGTTTTTAATTACTACAGGCGATGCACTGGAGAGGTAGCGATGATATTTTCTATTGCATGTCTAAGTTGTAACTTCAGGCTTGTGACAGTCCTGCTGAGCTCCGCTGCCTTTGATGATCACTCATTTTTGTCTCCTGAGAACATACAAAAATTTCTGAGCTAGAATCCTGGGGGGCTGGCAATTATTGGCGTAACCTGGCTCAGGTTCCCCCCTTCCACCATCGCCGCTCCGTGAGGATCCGGTTTCTTCATAGCTGCCCTTGCACTGAGGGGGAAATTGGACATCCAGAAAGTCTATGAACTGTCCCACTCCAATGACCCATTCTCTCTCAGCCAGCGTGAGCTTTTCATTAATAATAAAATGCTCACTTGAATTGGGAGATTTCTAGCATTGACTTTTCATTTCTTTTCAAAGTCATGCTGAAAATGTTTTTTAAAAACCTTATTTATAGACACGTTTGTAGATATGTATTATATTTAGCATTCTAAGCTAGCTGAACGTACGTCTAACAATAATCCTTTTGTTACTGTAGATAGTTATAACTGAAATTTTTAGAGGTGCCATTGTGTGTCATGTGGAAAGGTCAGGTGCCTTGACCCTGTTTGAAATGGAAACTGGGAGTGGATTTCATTAACTCTGATCTGCACAAAACACACACACACAGACAGACGCCCACAGCCACACACTCACCGGGTGTCCAGAATACTCGACAAATAAAATCTACTCCTGGATCTGTTCTTAGCTATTAAATATGAGCACAGAATTAATCCGTTTCGTATAAGATACCAACACGATCCGAATCCAACTACTCAACTCATCTACCAACATAACCACAAACTCCCCAGTTCATCAACCAACTAGCCAATGAACCTAACCACAGTCTTTTACAACTCAAGTAATTTCTAAATTATAAAGTCAGAGCCCAGTGTCAAAATGACAAGCATTGGCAAGACTCTACTGGTTTAAATTTCTAAGATTTTAGATCATAAACATAAAAAATGCTTTCTCAGCTACTACACTGGGAAAAGCGCTCAAATAAAAAGATATTTACAAATAGGGAAGATAAACAAGCCCTTCTGTGCCCAACCCTTGCCCTAGAATCTGCATTTACAATACTCATTAGGAAATTGCTATTTTTATCAATATATCTTTCATGGAATATAAAAATATCACATATGTGAAATATAAAAACTGCGTTCTCAAAGTTTTTTTTTTCTTTTTTTTGGAGACAGAGTCTCACTATGCCGCCCTCAGTAGATTGCTGTGGCATCACAGCTCACAGCAACCACAAACTCTTGGGCTTAAGTGATTCTGTCGCCTCTTGCCTCAGCCTCCCAAGCAGCTGGGACTACAGGCGCCAGCCACAACGCCCGGCTATTTTTGTTCTTGTTGTTGTTCTTGCAGTTTTTATTATGGGTTAGCCGGCCTGGCTGGGTTCGAACCCACCAGCCTTGGTGTATGTGGCCGGTGCCCTACTCACTGAACTCCGGGCACTGAGCCAAAGCTAATTTTCTTCTTAACAAAGGGTAGTTGAAGTGGTTTAATTGTGCAATTTGTATATAATAGAGAATTCATATTGCTTGTATTCATCAGGACAGAGGAATTGCTACAATAAACAGCCCAGAACCTTGTTTTATAGCAAAACCTCCAGAACGAAAAGTCCAGAAACTCATCTACTTCTTGGGCATGGAAGCCCGTGTCCTCGTGGACTGGCTCCTCGAGTACACCCGCTCTTCTTGGGTGGCAGAATGTTTCCCTGGTCTCTCCACATCCTGCTGGGTGACAGGGGCAGAGTCAGTCTAGAAGCTCTTCACCGAGGCCTGAAAGTGTCTGCTTCACTTTGTCCACATCCCATGGCCAGAAGGGCAACAAGCCCCCATTTAGATGTGCTGCAGCCTGGGAAGAAAATGAATTGGTTTGATAAGCAGCTTAGGTGACTTTCCTGCATCAGTTATCAAGCTTTACCCATCTTGGATACATTATAGCTCTTGAGTGATCTTAATACCATCTTATTTTGTTCTGAGAGTCTTGAAAATTGGACAGAGATAATCATTTACAGATAAGGAAACTGAGGTTCAATAATATTATTATTATTGCCTTCCTAGAGGTCAAAGAGTTACTACAAGCCAGACCAAATGCTGGTTTCTTATTTCTCTTCTCTGATTTCTATTATACCACATGATGTGTGAAGTTTCTTTTCACCCCAAGTCCAACCTTCACCTTATTAAGGCTCATTGGTGTTTCACACTCAGTGGGTCTGGACAATGTGTACTAAAAGTATCCACCACTATAACATCATAGTGTCATTTCATCGCTATAAAAATCCTCTGCACTCTGCCTGTTCATTCCTCCTTCCTTGCCAAGCCCCTGACAGTCACTGCACATTTTACTGTCTCCATAGTTTTGCCTTCTCTGGAATGCCATACCATTGGAATCAGACAGCGTGCAGCCTTTCCCACTGACTTCTTTCGCTTTGAAATATACACTTAGGTTTCTTCCATGTCTATTCATGACCTGATAGTTCATTTCTTTTTTAGCATGGATTAAAAGTCCATTGTCGTTTAAATTCACAATTTCCTCGGGACATAGGCTATGAAGCATCTTTGCATGTGCACACTCGCCATCTGTCTATCTTCTTTGGTGAAATGTCTCTCAGTTCTTTCTCCCATTTCTTAAACTGGATTGAATTATTGTCGAATTTAAGACTCCTTTGTCTATTCTGAATAACATCCTTTATCAAATGTATCTTTTGCAAATAATTTTCTCCCTATCTGTGGCTTATCTTTTCATTCTCTTGACATCGTTTTTCACGCAGCAGAATTTTAAAATTTTAACAAAGTCCAGCTTATCGATTCTTTCTTTCATGGACTGTGCCTTTGGTGCCGCATCTCTAAAGTCATCAGTAAGCCCGAGTTCATCCGGGTGTCCTCCTGTGCTTTCTTCTAAGTGTTTTGTAGTTTGCATTTTAACGTTTAGGTCTATGATTCATGTTGAGCTAATTCTTGTGAGGGGTCTAAGGTATACGTCTAGCATCTGCTTTTGTTCGTTGTTTTTGCCTGTGGATGTCCAGCTGTTCCAGAACCATTTGTTGACAAAACTATCTTGCCCCATTGTATGGCTTTTGCTCGTCTGTGACAAGCCAGTTGACTGCATATATGCAGGCTTATTTCTGGGATCTCTTTTCTGTTCCATCGATTTCTTTGTACCTTCTTTCTCAGTCTTGATTACTATAGCTTTATAGTAAGTCTTGAGGTTGGATAGTACCAGTCCTCCTCCAACTTTACTTTTCTCCTTCAATATTGATTTTGTTGGCTATTCTGGGTCTTTGGCCTCTCCAGATAACATTTAGAATGAGTTTTTTCAAAGCCACAAAATAACTCACTAGGATTTTGAATAGATATATACATGAAGTTGCGAAGAACTGACACCTTGGCGGAATTGAGTCTTCCTATACATGAAAATTATATACTTAGTTCATTTTTCACATTTTACAACAAAAATTTTGATAGCGAAGACAACTACTGCTGTACCTCTGAGTGGCACAGAGCTCAGGGGTGAGTACAATGATGCCGGACTGCTGGGTTCTTGGACAAGTTGCTCCGCCTCTCAAAGTGTCCTTTTGCCTATTTAGAGATGATCACGGCTCCTCACTCATTATGTGGACTAAATGGGGAGAATATATTTAGCAGGCACATAGTAACTGTGCTTCCTTATTATTTCTTTCAGCTTACTGAACTTCATCAACAGATAATGAATCATTTTAGTGACACAGTCCAAGGACCAAAACCAATGGTCACGTTGGTACTGAAAAGTCTGAGAAAATATGCCTCCTTTACATCTTTGCCGAACTTACATTTCAACAGAAGGAGGCATCCTCAGGGTTCCTCTAAGTAAAAACCAACTCTATCGTTAACAAGCGTTCTATTCCTTTAGAGGAATAATTACCAAAATCAACTCAGGAAAGCAGAAAGAAAACAAGAGAGGGAGGCACCTGTGGCTCAAGGTGTAGGGGACTGGCCCCATATGCTGGAGGTGGTGGGTTCAAACCCAGCCCCAGCCAAAACTGCAAACAAAAAGCTGAAAACAAGAGATACAATTCTTCCTGCAGAGGAAGCTGACATGCCCTGATTCTCCTACTTTCTCCCTGCTGTGGGCCAGGCTCTGTACTAGTCAGCAGAACCCAGGGGGTTGAGAATATTCACATTTCCTGATTTCCCACCGACGCAAGACAAGAAGGAATTGGAAACAGACTTACATTTTCCTCTGAGAATAGAAGATCTCAGGCACCCACATTACCCAAAACATAAGTCAAGAAACCAACATGTGTGATTTGGATAAAGGATTATCATATCCTTCACAGGGGCACTGAGCACCTGGGGCTCATCCCTTCCATTTTTGTGTGTGTTTTATTCACACAAGGCTTGGTTTGGTCAGAAGAGAATCCAGGGCCCTGTTTCTAAATTTGCTGAATTTGAAGCATAGGTGAGCGTCAAGTCCTCAGTGTTTTTGTCTCTCCAATCTATCCCCCTTCTTCCCCCCCCCCACCTTTAAAAGAGAGCTGGCTGGCCCAGGGCATGGGAAGCCACCTCCCCCGTGACAGCCTCACACCTCCTCAGTGTAACGTGGGGCTTGGGCCTAAAACTGTCCTTAAACCAGGACCCCATCCTTAAAGAAAAATTGAAAATGTATCTACCCATTTGCATGAAAGATTAACTACAAAAACTGAACATATAAATGAGCCTCTTCGTATATAAAAAGTCCGCTCTCCAACACCCTCTCCATAATAGTTGCCTTTTTAACTTCTTCATGGTTGATTTTCTGTCTTTGCGGGATTGCATCAAGCTGTGGCCCAGGCTCAGTAAGCAATGCTGCCATCCAGAATGTGAGAGGCAATGGTGGATGTGTACCATTCTAGGAAGATGTGGGCTGCACCATCAGAGTCCAGGCTTCTCTTTGGAAGTTCATAAAATTGCAGTTAAGTCCAAGTGTGCCAGGGAGCAGAGCGTAAGTGTACAAGACACCCTCGGTGTCACGACTGACGGTGGTGGCTGTGATGGTATTGTATGCTCAGTGGATCCTTATTCCCACTAAGGAAAGGTCAGCTGGAAACGGGAAATAATCAGATGCAGTGAGCCCTCTCTTACATATCAGGAAAACTAATCAAGCTAAGAGGTTTTCGGACTGTAAGAATTAAAACATTGAAGACTGGACCAGAGGTTATTGAGCAATTTTATTCCCTGTAAATGTTTAAGGATCACTGAATGATAGTTAAGTATGAGTGTCAGAGACGCCTGAAATCAAGTGTGCTCATTCACCGGGTCAACGTGGGCTGATCGCTCAGTCACCCCCACTGTCAGGCCCTCCTCTCTCGAATAGGAACACGAATACCGTCACGAAGGTCTGCTGTCAGGAACAGAGGGGACGTAGCTAAGAATCTCAGCATCTTATACTTGCTCAATAAATGGCAATTGTGATGATTCCCACTTACGACCAAGAGAAATGCCCAGCTCTCTTTTGTTACCACATTTTAGATGCACTGAAGAACAGGAAAAGGCCAGTGTTAATTAACCGGAAGAATCAAACTTGCAAGCACAGAAATCCGTGCTGGCAAGGGACTATGGAACGACTGGGCAAGTGACTATTGTCAATGAAGTGGGAACGTAAGATGTGGGTTTCCAAGTCCCCAGGCAGAGGAAGCTCCCTTGGCTACATTCACTGGGGCGTTAGGAAGATGGGAGCAAATTCACCTGCACCCCCGGGAGAACATCCAAAGGACATTATTACACAAGAAAAAAGCCACAGACAAAATTAACAAAAGCCTTCTCCATCGGGCATCCACTGAGCATACAATACTATCACAGCCACCACCGTCAGTCATGACACCGAGGGTGTCTTGTACACTTACGCTCTGCTCCCTGGCTCACTTGGACTTAACTGCAATTTTATGAACTTCCAAAGAGAAGCCAGGACTCTGATGGTGCAGCCCGCATCTTCCTAGAATGGTACATGTCCTCCATTGCCTCTCACATTCTGGATGGCAGCATTGCTTACTGAGCCTGGGCCATAGCTTGATGCAATCCCACAAAGACAGAAAATCAACCATGAAGAAGTTAAAAAGGCTACTATTTGGATTTGTTTATACACATCCAAACAAATTGACAGGAAAAGGTACAGAGGTAGATAAATCACAGAGCACTAGTAGCCGTCACCTCTGGGAAGAAAACCTTGCTGGGGACACGGAAGAGAGAGAAGAGGAAAGCAAAGATGAGCTTCTGGTTTTTATGACCCACAGGTGTTCAAGATTTTTACAATGAACACTATTCGCATATTGCCTACACGATGGTTTTAAATGTTCAAAATGATCTGTAAAAATTACAATTTCAGAATATGGCATGATAAAAATAGTACATAGGGTGGTGCCCGTGGCTCAGTGAGTAGGGCACCGGCCCTATATACCAAGGGTGACGGGTTCAAACCCGGCCCTGGCCGAACTGCAACAAAAAAACAGCCGGGCGTTGTGGCGGGCACCTGTAGTCCCAGTTACTCGGGAGGCTGAGACAAGAGAATCGCCTAAGCCCAGGAGCTGGAGGTTGCTGTGAGCTGTGTGACACCACGGCACTCTACCAAGGGTGACAAAGTGAGACTCTGTCTCTAAAAAAAAAACCACTTAAAAATAGTACATAGCAAAATAAGGGGGAAGGCATATGTGCTAGAGAGTACCAGCATTGGAACAGACAGACAGACATTGCTTCTTATGTGGATAAAAACAATTTTTGCACGGAGACCTAGAAACTGACAAGAATGGCCCTTCCTAAGCCAGGGAACTGGCAGGTCACTGCTCTGGGGTGAAATTGTTCTTTACTTTCTACTTGGTACTTTTTGAATGTGCTGTCTTGTACATGAATTAAAGATAATTGCTTAAATGTTAAAGAATAGAAAGAAAAAATGTAGATGCTCAAGGAATAAATTTTAATAGATTAAAATAGAAACAAACCTGAAGCATCCCAAATGAGGTTAAATTCTCTTTGACCATCACTAGTATTTTTTAGATTACTTACAGGGGAAGTCTGGATAAAGCAGTGGAGAAAACAGATATAAGAAAGCTTCCACACACCTAAAAGATTCTCAAGTTTTTCTTTTTTTTTTTTTTGAGACAGAGCCTCAAGCTGTCGCCCTGGGTAGAGTGTCGGGGCATCACAGCTCACAGCAACCTCCATTTCCTGGGCTCAAGCGAGTCTCCTGCCTCTGCCTCCCAAGTAGCTGGGACCACAGGCACCTGCCACAATGCCCAGCTATTTTTGTTTGGGTTGCAGCCGTCATTGTTGGTTGGCGGGCCCAGGATGGATTCGAACCCGCCAGCTCAGGTTTACATGGCTGGCGCCTTAGCCCGCTGAGCCACAGGCGCCGAGCCCTCAAGTTTTTCTTTATAAGACCCGAGACAAATTGGATAGCCCAGTTTCCCAATTCAGAGAGGAAAGAGAGTCAGTCTAAAAGTAGCCAATCAATAAAAGTCAGCTGATATTCACTGAATACTTACTACAGCCAACAAACTGAGCTAGGGTTTTGTTTGCTTGTTTTCTATGGGGAAAGATATAAGATAAAGCATTTTTTTTGTTGTTTGGTTTTGGAAAAGAGACAGAAACATTTAAGATAACAGCAACAACAAAAGCACTACTAGCCGGCACGATTTGGGAAGCCATTTGAGATGCTGAGCGTACACTGTACTTGCAAACAGACAGTGAAGAATGAAAGGATCACTGATGCTTGGTGCACTTGTGATTTCTATTTTTTATTAATTTTATTAATTATTAATAAATTAAATTAATAAATTAATTTTATTAGTTTTTTAATTAAAATCATAACAGCATTTATGGGGTACAATGTGATGATTTGACATACAATGTGAAATGCTTAAATCAAACTGATAAACATAGCCATCACCTCACTTCATTTTTCTGGTAAGACATTTAAAATTTACTCGTAGTTATTTTGAAATATACCCTTGCATTATGCACATTAGGTGATTTCTTTCTCTCTCTCTTTTTTTTTTGGAGACAGCATTTCACCATGTTGCCCTCGGTAGAGTGCCGTGGCGTCACAGCTCACAGCAACCTCAAACTCTTGGATTTAAGCGATTCTCTTGCTTCAGTCTCCCAAGCAGCTGGGACTACAGGCACCAGCCACAACGTCTGGCTATTTTTTATTGCAGTGGCCATTGTTGTTTTAGTTGGCTCGGGCTGTGTTTGAACCCGCCAGCATTGGTATATGTGGCTGGTGCCATAACCACTGTGCCACAAGGCGCCAAGCTGCACTTTAGGTGATTTCTAAATGCGTTTCGAGATTTGCCTCTTTTACTGGTGAAAAGGACTGTGGTTGGCCTGATGGTCTTTAGTTTCTCTTCTTTAGATTCACAGACTGAGCGCTTTCATCTTCTTCTCCCCATTCAGGAAAAGAGTCAAAGCGACGTGCAGTTTTACTAAGAATTGACACCAAACTAGTCATCTGATGAATGAATGAATGACTTGAGACTAAAGCTAAAGGCCAAGATTTGAACAGTCTAAAAAGCAAACAAACACATGATTTAAAAGAGAATCTGCTTTGTGCCCACGTCAAAAGGAAAATATGGAAAAACCATCTACTACAAAGAGGAAGAAAAGGGTTAAGCTGTTGACAAATAAAATCATGGCTTTCTTTACAGATATGGTCTGTGGTTTGTTAGACATCAACACATTCTGGATGGCAGATTGTTTAACAAATCCAAAAAAATTAAATTATCTAGTTAGCAAAAGGTCTGGTGCACAGACGCTGGCCGCTTACCCCCGGGCTGGCAGATGAAAGCACTTTTGACGCCGTTTGTGGCGAAGTTAACACATTAGTGCTATCTGCCCATGCCCACAGAGATTCCCAGACCACAATGCGAGAGACAAGCACCAAGCATGTGACTTCCCCCTGCTATGTTAAAAACGCATCCCTATTTTTTCAAGCATGCTTCCATTAAAGAGGGCACATCTGTTTTAAGTCCCCTTTTATGAAAATTACTGAGCTTCCTCGGCATACTTATCTTTTCATTTCAAAATTCTTTGTAGCAATAACTTGAGATAATAACCAGCCATTTTTCTGCCCTCTTTAAAAAATAAAGGGGGGAGGGAAAAGAAGGAGCGAATGAGCCATTTGAGAGCTTTGAACTCCCTTTTCTAATTCCTCCCCCTTTGGGCCTGGGTGGGAAGGGTCCCCTTCATTTGCGTTTAGAATGGCTGAGCAGGGATTGTCAGCCCAGCCTCCAGGTCTCCAGAACATTCATCAACTCCCCTGGCAGGGGGGAGCTGCCTCCCACTTCCACTGCTCAGCACCAAAGTGTTCGCATCCCATTTCAAGTCTCTTTATTCTCCCACCTCCAAACTCTTTATGCAAAGGTTCTTACCCTGTTCCTTCCTCTGGAGGGGTTCCTTGCATGTGCAGGACCCCACATCACTTTCTAACACCCAGACCTCCCACCCAGCATTTTTGTTCTGCTCAGCAGCAGAACAGGCAGGGTTTGATTCACCGTTTGTCTTTCTGTATCTAAACTGTTGATGAGGCTCAGGTGTTTCTCAGACGCAATCAGGGGATTGAACACAGAACAAGAGGTACAGTTTCTGTTTTCCTCCCCATAAAATGAGAATAATGGCATTTTCAACAGTCTTCAGAATCATCTCAAAAGAGAGATTCCTGATGGCAAAGACCTTTAACTGTGTGCTGCGTTTAGAGGCTAACAGTGACACAAGACAAAAATCAGGATAGTTGGTGCCTTCTTATCTACCCACTTGTGAAGCCCAAATGCTTCCATCCAGAAAGCATCTGATCCCCTTGCCATGTTCATGTCTATAAACAATCGCCTTGGAATTTCCCTGAATAAATAACCATTTTCTGCATTCTCCAGAACAGGAGATGATAATCCAATTTTGAGAAATTCTATGGAGTTTTATCTTTCCCTCTCACTGTACAATGCCAGAATCTTTCTGCCTTTATCTTAGTGTCTGGAGTCAGAAATAGAAGTGAAATGTAAAAGTATTAGTTCTGCTTTAGTTAGAAACTCTGATCATTAGTGTCTGAACAGGACCCAGGGAAGTAACAGGTGGCTTCCAGTCACAGCACATACTTTCCCTTACCATAGAATATAGGATGTTGGCTTTATTTACTGTTTTAAAAATAAACTGAATCAAAAAATCTTGCTAATTATCAACAGGTATTTCTTACGCACCTGCTACATACAAGAGGCCTCCAGGCACAGCACTCCAAAGAAAGGCCAGTCAACACAGGGATGTTTTCTGAATAGCTGAAGAGAGGAGGTCTACAAAAGAAAAAGAGTGCACCTAATTCAGAGTATTCATTGATAAACATGAAAGCATTTGCTCAGAAGTTAATGGATAATGTTCTTCTTGGTGCAGGGACTATAACAATACATAAGACAAGTGAAGTGTTTGCTGACATGGAGGCTACTCACTGGTGTGGGAAGAGACAGAGGACAGAAAATAAAACTGCAAGCAAACACGAATGTAATTTCAGAGAGTGATGAGAGCTATGAAGAAAGCAGAGCAGAGATGGGCTGGGAGAGGACACCATCACCATCTCTGGGGCATATCCCAGGAGGAAGGAGCCCCAGGGAGGGAGAAAACCAGGGGAGGGAGGAGCCCCAGGGTGGGAGGAGCCAGAGAAGGGAGGAGTCCCAGAGAGGAAGGAGCCCCAGGGACAAAGGCAAAGGCTGGGAACCCCCTGAAGGCTGAGAAGGTGAAGCTGAAAGTGAGGAGGGGCTATATTGTATAGAGTAGAGTTGCACACGCATGATGTACATGTGGGTAAGAAGGCAGAGTCTGGTCCAGTAGGTGCACACACGTGTGAGAAGGTCTGTATGGCTGACAAGGTGTGTGAGGCTGCCCTATCAGCCACACTTACAGTAGCATGGGGCTGGAGCCCTGGTTCTTCAACGTAGACGCGCTTGAATCACCTGGAGAGCTTTTCGCTATCACAAGGGCTGGGGCACTATTTCAGATGGTTCTAATGTGCCTTGAAGGCTGAGAACTACTGATTTAGCATCTTGGCCATGGTTAGTGGTACAGGCCATATTATCTCTTCCCTTGGAGGGGGTTAAGAGCTTTCGATTGGCCTTCAGAGGCAGCTTTGGAGGGTAAACCAGGGCCTAGATGTTGGTATCTATCAAATTCACAGAGATAGGCATTCAAAGAGATCCATTTGAGATAGATGAAAGGCACGGGCCTTGGGACTATGAACATTTCGGACCCTAATACTTTGCTGTAGGGGGCACAGTGTAATGTAGGATGCTGTCAGCAACCCTGGTCTCTACCCGTAGGTGCCAGTAGAGCTCTCTCAAGAGTTGTAACAACACTAATATCTCCAGACATGGCCACCTGTCCCCTGGGAGGAAAAGCTGAGAACTGCCAGCATAAACAAAGATGAGAGTACCAGGAAGGTCAAAGACACATGTACTATACGACTAACATTCACTCAATATTTGTTGTTAAGTATTCTGGACTCCAGTGATTTTTGGGGAGACGGTTAAGTATTCTGGACTCCAGTGAGTTTTGAACACAGGAAGCAGATGCTTGAAGGTACCAGAAAAAGCATACATTTTGGAAAAGAAGAAAATTTGATATTGAAAAAAGAAAAAAGCACCCAAGTAGTGTGATAAGAAGATTCAGGAATTCTGTTAGTCTTCCTTATACTATTATATGGTTTAATATTTCCTTCTTTAAAGGAATGGGCCACTGCCTGTACAACAACATGAATAAATTCTGCACACATGAAACAGTTTATAGGATTCAATCTCGTTTACTTGGAGTTAGGGAGTGGGCAAACGAATCTAGAGTTTCCTGAGTCAGATCTGAGATTCCCCTGGTGGGGTGGGTGGTGTTGACTAGGAATGGGCTCCCTCTTGGGCATCAGCTGGAAACATTGTTGACCCGGAACTGGGTGGTGGTTACAGGAACCTGGGTAAGAAGTCAGTAAGTTGAAGACTTGAGATTTGTGTGTTTGATGGATGTTTTATGGACCTAAAAGAGGCCTTTACGTTGTAAAGAGCTTAGAGGCTCCACAGCCATGTCCAAGCCTGACCTGGGCACACCTCACTTCTTGCTGGCTGAATGATGAAGTCTGCATTGTGAGACTGGGTGTCAATTGTAAGCTGGGTGTAAATCCCGGTCAAGCCACTTTATGAGGAAAAGGCAGAAGTCAAGACAGGAAACAGGATCCCGTCCTCCCTCAAGGGGCTGGACTTCCACTGCTGCGTAACTTGCCCCTTTATGTTATTTAGACAGGCCTGGTGGAGAGAGAACATCGAAACCCCTCCCCGAGAGGAACCACGGACAGCTCAAATTAGGCCGCCCAGTGGCAAAAAATTAAGATGAATGAGTGGGTGGATGAGTGGAGGGAAGGACAGACAGAGCGAAGATCAAGCTGCAAGAGCGGAATGCTGGTTGTGCAGCCTTGGGAGTGGGTATTAAGCGTCCTCTCTGTATTTCTTCCCATTTCTCCCTCTGTTTGGAAGGTCTTGGAATAGTATCATGTTGGGAGGGAAATCTTTCTGTTTCTGCTGACCTGAAAATATGGTGAGAATTTATCCAATAGAGCAAATTTCATTTTAAAGCTCTTTAAAGTTATTTTGAACCATTGTCCTGGGTTATCACCTCGCCGGTAATGAGGTTATCATGTAGGAATATCATCACAGAAATGTGTTTCTGGAAGCAAGTTTCTTTACATGGCGAGATGATTTCTCAAGAAAAGACTTCGTATCTACTTTTAGACACTCTGTAGAATTCTTTTAAATTCAGATGTTTAGAAAAATTGCCCAGCAATCCTTCCTACAAGTGCCCAATTAAGGATGGGATGAATGAGTTTTTCTTTCCTTGTACAACTTTATCATAAATGGCTGGCTGGGAGCACGAGCCCTGTGCACCAGCTGCTGGGAGCCCATGAGGTCTTCCAGGAGGGCAAGTAGGGGAGCCTTGTCCTCCTGGGAGAGGAATTTAACAAAGAAAGACATTTCAAACTAGACGCTGTGTTTTCCATCCCTTTCCCGAAGTGTTTTCAAACACATTCTGAGTTTAGAAAAGAAGGCATATTTCAGACAGCCCCTGGAGCAGCTGACTATCCAGAGAGCAAAAGAGGGTCAGAGTAGAGATGCCTGAATCCCAATATGTCCTCACGTGGGAGGACTGGATTTATTTTTTGCCCCTCCCACTGGGTCTCAACTTTGAAACATGCAGTACAAATGATATAGACTAATACCCTACTTGCATGCAAACTCTCCTAAAATGTGACATGTCTGATTCTAATCTCATCACTAAGCAGTCTGCAGTAAGTCTTTGTTATTAAAGGACATTGCATCTGCTTCAATTCTAAGGTTGCTGTAAATGTAACATAAAGCAATACAAGATAGGGCTGTTTCTTTGTTTCTTTTCCTGTGTGCGTTATATTTGTAAGTATACACATCTGTATCAAAAAAAATCAAGTTACACATTTTTAAAATAAAAAGTCCTAGTTCCCTTTGACTTCTTCTCACCTTCATCTCTCCCCTGCAGGTAATAGTCTGATGGGAATCGTTTAGGGTAGGTATTAAGGGAAATTAGTTAAATTGAATTTTATGCACATAAATAAGACTATTTTGAAACAAATGTTCATAAAGCTAGTGTCACAAACGACATTTAAATTAGATTTGGAAATAAAAATACCAAATTTTACTATATTCTTTAAGAATGTCAAGGTAGCATTAAAGATTTGTGATATTACTAATATTATCAAGACAAAGAAATAGCCTAAAATATTTAGACTTAAAAATTTCTCAATTTCAAAGTAGTAGTTATAGCTGGGTTATGTAAGGAACATGCATATAGCTGCCAAAGTAAGCACATTTTTTTTGCAATAAAATTGTCTAAAAATTGTATATTGAAAGGACAAAGAGTAAGCCTCCAGTGTTAAACTTTTTTTTTTGAGACAGAGTCTGAAGCTGTCACCCTGGGTAAAGTGCCATGGCACCACAGCTCACAGCAACCTCAAACTCTTGGGTTTAAGTGATTCTCTTACATCAGCCTCCCAAGTAGCTGGGACCACAGGTGCCCCCCACAATGCCCAGCTATTTTTTGGTTGGAGTTGTCATTGTTGTTTGGCAGGTTCGAGTTGGATTCAAACCCACCAGCTCCCGTGTATGTGGCTGGTGCCCAAGCTGCCTGGGCACCAAGCCAGTGTTAAACGTTTTGCACACATAAGATGAAACTTGTAGGGCTGGTACAACTTGTTGGTGATTAGATTTCCCAGAGTGCCGTGGCTCCATAGGCCAGCCTGTTTTTTTTTTTTTAGAATAATTGGGGCAGAGACTCAGGCCAGACTGACTCATTGCCTGAAATTTTCACCAAGTAGCAGAGGCATTCTCCCCAGAATGTTACTCCTATGAGCTAAGATGTTATTTCTGAAGGATCCTTGCTAGAAAATGCAAATGTTCATACAAGCAGCAGCAGCAAACAAAATCATTATCACCCACCTCCCTTTCTGCTGTCCAAAAGAAAATCAAAATAATAGTTTTGATTTTTAGAGACTGTTTGAATGAGGTTGGAGGACAAAGTGCGGGAGAACAGACTAGAATGAGCTGCTGTGTATCTGTGCATGTTTCTTTAAATCTAGCTCACACGGTATGTATCTGTCCATATTTTCCAACTAGTCGACTCTAGCGAACCCTACACAGCATGTGTTACAAGCCAGTGTTTAAGTTCCTCAACCCCCATCCGAACTCCATAGGACCAGATGTGTTTTGAAGTTTGGGCGGCGTCCTGTAATAACACAGTAATATTTCTACAGTGAAATTTTGTGTGCTCATGTTAATTAAACATAAATAGCCCCACTTCTTATTGCAAAATGCAATGTAGGGATTCCAGAGTTTTTTGGATGTAGGCAGAGGAAGGATCACAGACTTGGATTAACTCAGTTAAGTCTTGAACAAGAGATAGATAATAGTAACATTCTGAGGCAGATATTATTTCTATTTTATGGATGAGGAAAGGGAGGCACCGACAGGTGAGTTATATGCCTGAGGTCATGTGGTGAATAACAGGTAGACCTGGACTTTGAGCCTGGGTGCACGACTGGACCCCTACACGGAGCTGCCTCTCGGGGAGCATTGGATTACGCTTAGCTGTGTTACGTTCACTCAAGCACAAACATAAATGTAAATATAGCATGAAGATAGCACATAGACCAACCTAATGATGCAGTGACAACCTGTAGGCGCGGGGGGGGGTCTCTCATCCAAATTTGCATAAACTTGGTTCGATTTGTCCTTTGAATTCAAAAGTACATTCGTGATAGTGTTGCTGTAGATGCGTACGAGCACACCTGGGAAGACCACTATAGCAGCCCGTACAGCCGATGGCTGGGAGGAGTGAGAATTATAAGAAATACCTGAATAGCTCAATAATGGAACACTTTGGTGGAAAGGGCATGGAGAGGGATTTAGCTCTCCTAACAAGCACGAGAGCTCTCGAGATTCGAGCAGTGGTGAATTGGCAGTCTCTATCTACACCTGTGGTTTTGAGAGGCAGAAGACCAGCCTTATATTAGGCTGGAGGAGCAGGCAGTCAGGAGCATGCACATTCTATCACGGACCCGCTTACCTGACTCTGTCTCCTCTCCTGCCTGCAGAATGCCAGCACAGCGTCTCTCTGCTAAAGATCACTAAGCTCCGCTAAAGACTAAGGTCTATCTATTCTAAGAAGACTGCTTTACTCTCTCTAAGACACTCTCTTTCCAGCTAAAGTAGACAGCCCTCAGGCACCTAAGGGAATTTGTTTCTGAGCAAGGTAACTTAACCAAAAATATCTTTTTCTTACATACACACACACCATATACATATGTGTATATATATATATAAACATATAAATAAGATTTATATACATATATGGTGTATACATTACATATATGTATATACCATATATTATATATATTACATATATGTATATACATTACATATAGTGTATATATACTACCTGTAATCTATATAATGTATAGATACTATATATGTTATAGTATGAATATGGAAGAAAATGCCTTGGTCAAAACTGCTCTAACATGAGGCCATATGCTTTTAAGCTACATGTTCAATACTTCTAGTCCTCAGCCTCATACTCGTAAGATAAGAGCAGTTGATAAAATCGTCCTCATCAATCCTGAACCACTCATCTAATTGGAAGTGTGCTTACCTAAGAGCAAATAAGGCCTGACCTGTAAACGTTAGGCAGTTCCCACCAGATGGCTGAAAACACCATCACGCACTGAAGATAGACTGTGCCACGTGAACCTGGAGGAAGTCCTTGCTGGTAATAATTTGTTAATTTCATTCTAAATTGGGACAAAGGGGTCACTAAAAGCTATAACCCAACTATAGCACAAGAATATGGGAAGGGAGGGGAGGGGGGAGGTTGAGGTGGAGGGAGGGTAATTGGGGGGCAACACCTATGGTGCATCTTAGAAGGGTACAGGCAAAGCTTACTAAATGCAGAATGCAAATATCTTCATACAATAACTAAGAAAATGCCATGAAGGGTATGTTAAACAGTCTGATGAAAACATTTCAGATTGTAAATGGAACCAGCACATTGTACCCTTTGATTGCACTAATGTATGCAGCTATGATTTAATAAAATAAATAAATAAATAAATAATAAAAAGCTGCTGTTATTACTGCTATGACTAATCCTCAATTTGAACCCAAATTAATCATTTGGAATAATGAGAAATGACATACTCCTCACCTGACTTTTCTAATAATTTCCAACCAACAGGAAGCTTCCATTGTTGTTCAGCAAACACTGTGACTCATTTGGGCTCCTGTATCTGTCAGTATGGTCTAAGTTATGCTGCAGTAACAAATAAGCCCCAGATGCCAGTGGTTTACAAGAACAAATGATCTGTCTTATTTGTGTTGCGAGTCCACTGAGAGTTGGCTGCAACCATGCTGGGACCCAACTGGGCATCCATCATCAGGATTGTGGAGGCATCTCTCAGGCAGAGCGGAAGAGAGATAACTGTATGTTATATATATTTCATATATGTATATACTATATATTATATGTTATAATATATAGGGGTGGTTTGAAAACCCTCTGCCACAAGTTCCACCAGCACCTTTCACTTATACCTGCCAAAGCAGGTCACCTGGCTCTCTGGCTCTCAGAGGAGTAGGAAGTATACCCTACCACATGCAAAAGAAGGGAAGTGAGAATATTTAGTACACAGTGCTGATAAATGCCACAGTCACCCTGTTCTCCACCCCTCTCTCAACTCTGCGGAATCTTCCCCATGACACAGCAGACCCTGCCTCCCTCTGGAGGTGCCATCCATGGCAAAAACACCCATCCCCACCCTGTCCCAGTGCTGCCTACAGGCAGGAGACACAGGCTGTGACCATCAAAGAGAGGCAGAGTTGCTTTGCTGATGGTGCCACCAGGATAGACCACCATATCTATTACTACTGATGCAGCCCACACTGTGCTCCTGCTTCTCATCCTAGAAATTCTATTTGCTGCCCAACCTCTCTTATTTTAAATTGTGTTAAAATATACATAACACAACATTTGCCGTTTAACACGTTAGAGGCATTAAGTATGTTTCACATTGTTGCACAAACACCACCACCATCCCTGAACTGTTCATGCTGCTAAACTGAAACTCTATTTCCACTAAAAATTAGCTCCCCATTCTCCCTTCTCCCAGTCCCAGCAACCACCATTCTGTTTCTATAAATTTGCCGATACCCTTTTTTTTCTGCTTCAATTAGCTGGAGTGTCTTACTGTTGCTTGCAATTAGGAGCCCTGACTGACAGTGACTGGAGGAATTTAGAGGGCAGGGTTACATCTCTGTCCTATTTGTATTCTCACTGCCCAGGAGATGACTATTGAGCTGAACTGTTGAAATGATTAAACCCCATCATTTAAAATGAGGCTGCTTAAATGGGACACTGAACAGCACGCAGCAATACTAAACACATTTCTTTAGGTTCTGTCTATAGGATTAAAAAGAAAAAAATCCCTTTTTTTTAATCAAGAAAGGCAAAGTAAAAAATTAATAAGAATTCAGTTTTCTGAAAAGATGATACATGAGAAGTAGAGAATTTATGCCCTTGTGATATATTAATGCTTTTAAGGGACTTCAAAATGAATCTGTTCTGCAGAATAATCAAGAACGTGGATATGAACAGCTGGCATATTGCCTCATCCCAACTATTGCTGTCAGATTCCACATTTGCTCCACAACTAATTGAATCTGCAGGGAAATTTCATTTGCTCCATGATGCATTCTTTTGTACAGAGGTTAGGGTATCGAAGAGAATCACTCTAACAACTAAAAAAAAAAAAAAATGAGAAGAAAAGTGAAGATGTCATTGCATAGAAATCAGTGAGGGAAAAGAGAGCTTACTCTGGATTGAACTATGTTCCCTCTGCCCTCCAATGTGGTGGTGTCAGGAAATGAGGGATGAGGTCATGATGATGGGGTCCCCATAATAGAATTAGTGCCCTTATTGGAAGAGACAGCAGAGAGTTAACTCTTTCTGCCTTTCTCTCATTTACAAGTCAAGAAGTGAGACATCACCAGAACCCAACCCTGCTGGTGCCCTGACCTCGGACTTGCCAACATTCAGAACTGTGTGAAACAAATTACTGTTTGTCTTGAGCTTGCAGTCTATGGTATGCAGGGAGCTCGTATACCTGTTTATGTAAGGTTGGGATATTTTATTTAAAAAAAAAAGACTAAGAGGCAATAAAGAATGACAGAGGAGTATTATTGTAGGCCAGGTCATTAGGAAGCCACTTTGCAGAGATCCCTCTTAAGCAGTGCATCAACCTAAGTCCACTCACTTTGACAGAGGCCATAACAGTTATTTCAACAGAGGGGATTTAATACAAGAAATGGGTAACACAGGTGCTGGTGGGCTGGCACAGCCAGAAGAGATCATGAAAGAACCCAGCAATAGTAACTGCAAAAGCAGTGGCCACACTGGGACTGGGGAGCCAGGGGTAGGGAAGTGGGGGATCAGACCCAGAAGCCCAGAGGGGCCCTTAGATCTGGGACGTGGGTCTCTGAATAGAGGGGTGCTGTCCAGTTGGTGCAGGAGCCTCAAGCCTGAGGAAGGGCCCTGCTGCTCTTCCACCTCTGTGTTAAGGGAAGCTGAGGCTGGAGCCAGCAGACGCTCTTGGGGTGAAGTGGATACAGTGCCACTGCTGGGCTGACTGTGGTAGTAACAGCTGGCAATTAGAGAGGAGTGAAGCCTGTTTTTCTCCTGACAGTTTCTTTCTGGCATTGAGCCTCTCCCCTTTCTCAGCAGAACACCATGTAATGGGTTGGCCAAGGAGAATGGAGCTCTGCCAAGGTAAATCCCACAAGATTGAGCTTAGCATAGTGGGGTGAGTTTGGAGCTGAGAGACCACAGGTCAAGGCCCAGCATAAGCTGAGATTCAGAAGAAGTTCGAGAATGAGCCACACTGATGCCCGGGACAAATATGTATTTCAGACACGAAGGAAGGTGCACACAGGGCCTGAGATGAGCATCTATGTGGTACATTGAAGCTAGTGCAGAATGAACAGGGAGCGTAATAACAACTTCTCTGCTTAACTGATGCCTCACATTCACCTGATATAAATAGCCAGATTTTGTCTTATGTTCCCCAAGTAAACAAACTGAGCCTTGTCCTGCTAGTGTCTGACACCCCAAACTTTCTCACAATCTGGCATTAATCTCCCACTCATCCCCTACCTTCTGCACTCCTCCTGAAGCTGCTAAACATGGCCTTAAAATTTTTTCAAAAGGTCGTAGAGGCTGACACAGTCATAAGTGTTGAGTGTATTATACAGTCCTGTCTGGGATTTTCTTTCTTCTTCCTTCCTGGAACAGGTGCGGCAGCCCTCTAGTAACCACGAGGTCACCGTGGATACAGAAGCCACACACGAAGGATGGTGGGGCAGGAAGATGGGAGGATGCTCAGGGGTGTGGTTTGGATGTACAGCCCCTCCAAGTCTCACGTTGAAATTCAGTCCCCAGTGCTGGAGATGGAGCCTGATGGGAGGCGTTTGGGTCACGAGTGTGGATTCTTCAAGGGATTCTATTTCTCTAGACAAGGTCTACAGAGTGGCAACATAAAATAACTGCTTATATCAACTGTGTATCTTCTTCTTATTATTAATTATTATTTTGAGACAGAATCTTACTATGTCACCTTAGGTAGAGTGCTGTGACATCAGTGCTCACGACAACCTCCAACTCTTGGGCTTAAGTGTTCTCTTGCCTCAGCCTCCCAAGTAGCTGGGACTACACGCGCCCACCACAAAGCCCAGCTATTTTTAGGTTGTAGTTGTCATTGTTATTTGGCAGGCCTAGGCTGGATTTGAACCCACCAGCTCTGGTGAATGTGCCTGGCGCCTTAGCTGCTGAGCTACAGGCACTGAGCCTCAACTGTGCCATCAAGCTTAAGATCCAACATTAATTTTGTATCACTACTAATTACGTTGGCAGTTTTAAGACAAAATCCTGAATATTTTGACACCCTTCTGCATAAGAAGTGAGAAGTAGGGGAATAAAAAGGCTTCTAGATAGGAAAAGAAGAAGCAAGACTATCTCTATTTACAGATGACATGATCTTGTAAAAAAAAAAGAGCTACAAAAAACTAGTAAAGTTCATAAATGATTTCAGGTTTACAGGATAAAATATCCATATGTAAAACTCAAATTTCAGGCAGCACCTGTGGCTCATAGAGTAGGGCGCCGGCCCCATATACCGAAGGTAGTGGGTTCAAACCCAGCCTCACCCGAACTGCAAAAACAAAATTAGTCGGGCGTTGTAATGGGCACCTGTAGTCTCAGCTACTCAGGAGGCTGAGGCAAGAGAATCACCTAAGCCCAGGAGTTGAAGGTTGCTGTGAGCTGCGTGACGCCACGGCACTCCACCGAGGACGATAAAGTGAGACTCTGTCTCTACAAAAAAAATAAAATAAAATAAAACTCAAATTTCTATACATTAGCACTGCATATTCCAGTGCTAATTGGGAGTGGGTTGGTAGTAGATTCCTGGACATGACACCAAAAGCATATGGTACAAAAGAAAAAATAGATGAATTGGACAACATCAAAATTAAAAACATTTGTGCTTCAAAGGACACTAAGAAGAAGGTGAAAAGAAAACTCACATGAGAAAAGTTTTTGCCAATCATATTTCTGATAAGGGACTCATGCCTCAAACTTATAAAGAACACTTGAAATTCAACAATAAAGAGACAAATAACCTGACTAAGAAATGGCCATATAGACAGTCCCATTGTCTCAAGCCTGTCATCCTAGCACTCCGGGAGTCTGAGGTGGGAGGATCCCTTGAGCTCAGGAGTTTGAGACCAGCCTGAGCAAGAGTGAGACCTTGTCTCTACTAAAAATAGAAAAGCTAGCTGAGTGTGGTGGCACATACTGTAGTCCAAGCTACTTGGGAGGCTAAGGCAGGAGGATTGCTTGAGCCCAGGAATTTGAGGTTGCTATGAGCTCGGCTGATGCCATGGCACTCTAGGCTAGGCAACAGAGTGACACTTTGTCTCAAAAAAATTTAAAAAGGAGAAAAAAAGTGAGAAATAACCATAGGATCTGAATATTTCTCCAAAGAGGATATAAAAATAACCAATAAGCACATAAGAAGATGTCAACACCCTTAATCATTATGAAAATGCAAATCAGTATCATAATGAGATGCCACTTGATATCCATTAGAATGCCTATATTCAAAAATACTGAGGATAAATGTTGGCAGATTTGAGGAGTAATTGTAATCCTGATCCATTACTGGTGGGATTACAGACTGGTACAACCACTTTGGAGAATAGTGTATCAGCTCCTCAAAAACGTAAACATAGAAGAATTACTGCACAACTCAGCAATTGAAGACGTGTTTACACAGAAACTTGTACATGAATATTTTAGCAGCATTATTTGTAATAGGCAAAATGTGGAAAGCACCCAAATGTCCATCAGTTGATGAGTAGATAAACAATGTGTGATAAAACCATACAAGAGAATGGTACTTGGCCAGAAGAAAGAGTGGAGTAAGAACACATTACAACATGACTGGACCTTGGAAACATTATGGCCACATGTTGTATGATTTCATTTCTACAAAATGTCTATAATATGCAAATCTAGATCTAGACAACAGATCAATATTAATGGTTTCTAGGGGCCAAAGGGAGGGGTCAGAGAGGGGTTACTAATGGATGTGGGGTTTCTTTGGGGGGATGATGAAAAAATAATATTAGATTAGATAGTGGTGATGGTTGCACAATCTTATAAATATACCAAATTTTATACCTTAAAAGAATGAATTTTATGGCATGTGAATTATAAAGAAATATATGTTTTTTAAAAAGCAGGGACCTATGACTTGATGCTGGGTTCTATGACCACTTGATCATTGGAATATTGACAAGACACCCCCAGTTTCCACTTCCATGGGGCCGCTTGCTCTTCCATCCTGGCACCATATTGTAAGGAAGGTGAGGCGGAGTTTGAGAGGCCCTTGCGAACAATTACCAAGGCCACCAACCCTCAGCACCAGCCCAGCTCCCACTAAGCTGGGAGTAAATCCTTCAAGTGCAGACAAGCGGCCCCCACTGACGCTACATGTAGCAGAGACCTGCTGTCCCACGGAGCCCCACGCAAACTGAAGCTCCATGAGCAATGTAAGTGATTATTTTTATTTTAAGCCACTTGATTTGGGGTTGGTTAGATTGCAACAGCAACTGAAACCCAGTAAGGAAAAAGTTCCTGCCAAATAAAGTATGACACAATATCTTAGTGATAATCTCATGTGACACATGAAACGGCCATCCCATTCCCTCGTAGCTGTGAAATTTCTTTCATCTCTTCAGAGGGACTTGGAAATCCCTTTTGCCATTAGTTGACTGCTTGGCATGTGGGAGCTAATCCTTTTGCTTGTATCTCAGCTTCATCTATTTGTGGGTGTCTTCTTGGATTCCCTAAAGCACTTGAATGTTGCTTTGGAAGAAAAACATGGAATTGGCATCATTCCTCTTAAGACAAACACTGGCCTTCGTGATAGCCTATCAAGGCCTGCTTTTCCAAACAGAACCACAGTGTAATTTTCCTGATAACATGTTGATGACACCTATACTCAACACATGTCATGCTGATAGCTCCATAAGTCACCGAGGAACAGCTGTGACCACGTGTGAGCCTGGCAAGGCAATGGGGACAGCCATGCCACCACGACTGCCTGCATTACAGCCATTCAATCACACCATCCGGAGCAAAACTAGTGTTGATTTCAGAGATGAAAAATGCAAGTCTTAGAAACAGGGAAACATGACTGAGGTTCTTAAGGAAGGAAGTAACTGTCCTTGCTCCTGTTATCATGATTTTACCTCCACTACAGGCAGCTATGCTATTTCATGGCCAAATTTGAGATGGCGTAAAAAGAAAAACCAGGGCGGTGCCTGTGGCTCATCAAGTAGGGCGCCAGCCCCATATACAGAAGGTGGCGGGTTCAAACCCAGCCTCTGCTGAACTGCAAAAAGCAGAAAAATAGCTGAGCGTTGTGGCGGGCGCCTGTAGTCCCAGCTACTCGGGAGGTTGAGGCAAGAGAATCGCCTAAGCCCGGGAGTTGGAGGTTGCTATGAGCTGTGTGATGCCACTGCACTCTACCAGGGGCGATAAAGTGAGACTCTGTCTCTACAAAAAAAAAAAAACAGAACTGAGTTTTTAAAATCTAACCATTAACCTGTTAATTTTGTGGTTTTCTTTTTAATGTTTAGAAGCAGGGTCTCAGCCCAAAGTTGGGTGCATTAGCACAGATCACAGCTCACTACAGCCTCAAACTCCTGGGTTCAACCAGTCCTGCCATCTCAGCCTCCCACATAGCAGAGACTACAGGCATGTACCCCCATCCCTGGCTCATTTTTCTGATTTTTGTACAGATGAGGTCTCATGCTGTTGCCAAAGCAGGTCTCAAACTCCTGGCTTCAGCCTATTTGTTTTTAATTAGGAAGTTCACCCCCCAAATTGGGCATAGGAGCAGGTGGTACATGTATTTACTTAGGTAAAATAATGCCATCCATCATGGCTAAAACTGTTCTCTAAAATAACAAATAAAGCAAACATTTCAGCTGGTTATGGGGCTCTAGTGGGATTTGGGTTTTAGGACCTATTTTGTTATTCAGAGAGAAAAGATCATTCTCATCTCAGACACCATGAGCTTTATGACTGATCTCTTGCTCCTGTCTTTCCCCGCCCATGTTCTTGGGAGCTGCATCTATTCAAGGTCCAAGTTTATGGGACCTTTAAGGTCCTGGCTGCACCGGGTATGCTGTGCTGTCTGCCATGCCTATGCCTACAGCCTTATTTGGAAATAGGGTCTTTTGCATGTAAGGTTGAGGCCAATAAATGACTAGCTAATCCCAAATGAGTAGAATCCTTATAAAAAGAGAAAATGTGGACTCAGGACAGACACACACAGAGGTAAGACACAGGAAGGAGAGTGCCCGAGGCTACCAGGAGCTGGAAGAGACACGTGGGGCAGATTCTCCCTCCCTCCTCAGAAGGACCCAACCCTACTGACACCTTGATCTCAGATGTTTGGCATCCAGAAAGTGAGAGAATATGTTCCTCTTGTTTAAGCCACCCAGGGCATAGTACTTTGTGATGACAGCTGCAAGGAACAAAAACAGCAGGATGTCACATTTGTGCTTGATAAGGGCAATAGCAAAAGCCACACATGCCAAGCTGTGCCAACAGCAAAGGCACATGGTCAATGCAAGCGCCTTATTTAATGCCTAGAATTAAAACTCCAGCCTCAAGTTCTCTGGCAGTGCAATCAGCTGCACGACCCACTGAGCTTTCAGGCTATGTGCAAGGCCAGGGTGCGTTCTTTATCCAAGCTCATGTGTCAGAAAACTGCCACCAGGAGGCCATGATATTCTGGGGCCTGCACCATTCTAATCCCACCCGGTGATGGGTGTAGGGTACCTCAGGTACACACACCTTTGTGTGTTTTCTATGTCATGAGACTTTTTTACACATTGTTAGTAACTGTGCTAGAGAATCAACAAAGTCAGAGTCTTAGGCCCTTGAAAGGAAAAAGGACAGATTTTCACTGGATGTCATCACCATCTTTCAGTGGGAGGTGGGTCACATCTAGATGAAGAAGCAAGGACCACAAAGTACGTGCAGAGCTTGGCCGCAGATCCTGACAGCAAAAGGTGGGTGTTCTGTGGCTCTGGAAACAAGGAAGAGGGCTGAGAAACTCTTTCTGGAGAATAGGCAAGAGTTTGGTGGTGGTAGGGGGAACATTCCAGACAGAAGAAGCAGCTTGTGCAAAGGCCAAGGCTGGAAAGAGCCAGGTGAGTACAGTGAGCTGGGAGAAGGCGGATAGGGCTGAACTAGAGAGGAGAGAGCAAGGTGTCATGTGAGGCTGAAGAAGTATTGTGTCAGTCATGGTATATTTTAGGGGAAATAATCCCCTTCAGTTATTTTATGCAGGAGGGAGTTGAATACAGGGGTTTAGGTAGGCAATGGCTGGGCCTCTTAGTTACCCCTTGAACTGCTTGTGTAGCTGCAGCCCTAAGGCCACCATGGGAATTAACTGCCATGGAGAATCTGCAGCTGTTGCCATCAGCTCCCATCCCCTAGGAAGCTGGAACATGGGCACTGGCACACACAGCAGAGGGCCATGTGCCCATTCCTGTGTTGCACAGCAAACAATTACAGGGGCACCAGGACCCCAACTTTAGAAGGGGCTTCAGAATGCCATGGTTACCTCTGATCCACCCAACCAGTAGGTGGGGACAGGAGGAAGAATAGATTGATTGGCCCACGATAGCCAGAATAGGTAGGTGCAGGCCCCGTCATGCAAGGTGTCAGAGGCACTATTGACAGAGTTTTGCATTTGTCCCAAAGTAATGGGAGGCAATTGGAGGGCTTTGGGCAAGAGGGAGTTTTGGAGAGGGTGAGGTGGAGAGGCAGGGCAGCCAAGAGGACATGGATGCAATTGCAGTAGATGCAGGATAGTGGGAGAAAGGGGGACATGGCTGGATCTGAAAGATACATGTAGGAAGTTCCTAGATAGGACTGGTCTAGGGGCACCTTTGCATCATCCTTAAGGAGGTATCAACTAAGCAGGCAGTGAAGGATCCGGAGGCCAAAAGAGAATTATGGACTAGAGATGTGAATCTTCAAGTTACCTACATATGGATGTTGAGTGAAGCTGGGTGGGTGGATAAGATGGGAGGGATGGAATGTGGAGGCCTAGGTCCAGGCCTGCAAGAACTTGAATTGAAAGGTGAGTTTGCAAAGGAGACAGAGAGGCCAAGGAAGGTGAATGTCTGAAGAGGGTTTGACCACTAGGCAGGATCCCTCCGGCAGGTTACATACAGCTCCTCACCCTAGGTAGAGATGCATCCACTCCACCAGGTTGCTGTGAATGAAGATGAAATGCATGTCACATACGGCGTTAGGAAAATGCGGGGCACATGTGAAACAGCTAGACACGGAGATGATCCTCTGACCGGAAGGTTCTGCAGTGGCTCTGCATCCTGACCTGTGTGATGATGAACATCAGCCTCTTCCATGCTCCAAGGGGCCCAGTTTGTGCATAAGTTATATGAGCACCCAAACCCTGACAAGGGCCATTAGTGCAGGGTGGACTTACCACTGCACAACTTAGTGAGAGGGGAGTGGAAAGCACAAATCCTCTTACTACAGGAAAGTGCCACCTGTCAGATAGACCACAGAATGGCCAGAGATAGATGCCCAAGTGGGAGGGGCCACCAAAAGCCTTCTTTGGGCACCAAGAGATTTGGAAGTATCAAAGTCAGGGCTCCCAAGGCGAGACATTCCATGTTATTCATGCAACCAGTAGATTTTTTTCTTTTCTTTTTTTTAGAGACAGAGTCTCATTTTGTTGCTCTCAGTAGAGTCCTTGAGCATCACAGCTCACAGCAACCTCCAGCTCTTGGGCTTAGGTGATTCTCTTGCCTCAGCCTCCTGAGCAGCTGGGACTACAGGTGCCCACCACAACGCCCGGCTATTTTTTTGTTGCAGTTTGGCTGGGGCTGCGTTTGAACCCGCCACCTTCGGTATATGGGGCCGGTGCCCTACTCACTGAGCCATTGGCACCGCCCAACAACCAGTAAATTTGATTGCCACGTAAAACCCAATATCAATGTTTTGGAAAATATGTAACATTATTTTAGCCTAAAATCACCCGCAGATATTTTTACATATTAAATATTCTTATAAACAGAACTCCATTGTGAAATGCTGCCTTAAATATTCTAGCCTTAAAGAAAAAAAGTCCTGTCATGGAGACTTCTTTCCACTCATAAATGAGTTGTGCATTTATGAAGCACAGAGTTTTTACTTTTAATTTATATTATTTTGATAAGTAGCTATCTATGATGACAAATATTCTATAGAGCCCCAAAGATCAAATCTTTATTATATAATGTGATATTGTACACCACAAGTATTAAAAAAGATTTATAGTATGTAAGCAACATTTTTTTTAAAGAGCCTTTATGTTTACAAACAAAAATACTTTATTTCATTTCTGAAAGGTGGAAAAAAATCAGGATGCCAAAGTATGTAGAAAACAAGAACTGGTGTGACATTATCATTCATTTAAAAATGATTTATGATGTTCCCATAAATATAACATGAAGAAATTTTACCATCGTGCAAAAAATAAAAATAAAAAAGAGCCTCCGTCCCCTGCTAAGGAAGCCCTGCAGGAAAATAAACACAAGTGACCCAACTTAGAAGATGATCAATTGTGTAGGAAGTGACAGTAATACAAATTGATTCTCATGGAAAATTCTAGGACCTCCAAATGATTTTATTAAAATACACATTTTCTAACAAATATCTTGCCAAGATCACAAAAATAAATTCTTTTTAAGGGGCTAGAATTTTTAAAAAATTTTATTGTGCTATAACTCATTTTTAATAAAAGTTTCCCTTTTAGAGTTTACAATTCAGAGGCCTTTAGTATATTCACTTAGGGGTACAAGCATCACCAAAATCTGATTTTAGAATGTCTTTATCACTACTAAAAGAAATGGTAGATCCATACTATTCATTCCCCTCTGCCAGGGTTGGACATACTTCATTAACATATTTCTGTCTTTATGGATTTGCCTATTCAAAACATTTTGCCTGGTTTACCTTGTAGCATATGTAAACATTTCATTCCTTTTCATGCTAAATAAGAATCCATTTTATGGATATACCATATTTTATTTATTTGTCCATTAATGAACATTTGGGTTGTTCCCACTTTTCAACTTTTATAAACCTTTGTGTACAAGTTTTTAAATGGCGATAGGCTTCTGATTCTCTTGAATCTATAACTTGCTATCAAATTCCTCAATTGGGTCTATAACTTGCTATCAAATTGCTCAGTTGAGTCTATAATATGCTATCAAATTGCTCTCTTGGGTCTGTAACTTGCTATCAATTGTACCTCTACGCTTATGTTTTTGAGCAACTAACAAATTGTCTCCAAAGTGACGGCACCATCTTATAGTCATACCGGGAATGTATAACGGGTTCGATTTTTCCATACTCTCACCAACACTTGTTATTGTCTCTATTTTTTTTATAATAGTCATCCTAGTGGGTATCAAGTAATATACACTGTGATTTGGAAATGCATTTTCATAATGACTAATAATGTTGAGAATCTTTTCATAAGATATATTTTATATCTTCTATGAGAATGGTCAATTTAGATCCTCTGCCTATAACCTCAATGTTCTGTGACACCGATTCACGCAACACTGCCCATTTTCAAAACGTTGTGGTTTTTTTTTTTTTAATTAATGAGTTGTAAGAGTGATCTATATATTCTGGATACAAGTCCCTTGTCAGATACATAATTTACAAATATGTTCTTCTATTCTATACATTGGCTTTTCACTTACTTTACAGTATATTTTGAAATATTATTTTAAAAAATATTTTGATGAAACTCAATATTTTTCCTTTATCGCTCAAGTTTTTTGTGTCTTACTTAAGAAAGAATTGCCTGAGGCTAGGTCATGAAGATCTACTCCTATATTTCTTATATGTGTTTTATAGTTTCAGCTCTTCATTTTAGAACTTTGTTCCATTTGGTGTCAATTTTTGTATAATATGGCATGAGATTGGGGTGCAGCTTCATTCTTTTGCATGTGGACATCTAGTCCTCCATCACCACTTATTGAAAAGACTATTATTTCCCTTCATAGAATTTCCTTGGTGCCCCTGTGGAAAGTGAGAGACCATATCTGTGAGATTTATAATCTGGGCTCTCAATTCTTTTCATTGAGCTATGTGTCTATATTTGCACCAACACCTCACTGTTTTGGTTATTATAGCTTTGTAATAAGTTTTGAAATTGGGAAATGTGAGCCCTCCCACTCTGGTGTTTATTGCTGTTCCAGGTCCCTTGCATCCTTGCTCTGGCACCCTTCCTTTCTAGCACTGGTATCTGTGCCCCTGGGCTTCTTTGTCTCGCCCTAATTCAAATGTTCATTTTCCCACTCTTATTTCCAATTCTGTGAGCTTCTAAGACTTTTAGGTCCTTTTTCTGTAAGTTGTCCAGAATTTGTTTCTGTTGCTTGCAACCAATGTATATAGGAGGCAAAGCAGTAACCTTTATCACTTGGGAGAAAGCTGTGGGAGTTATTCTCTCTTAACATCTTCCAGTCCCCACTTCAGGGGCTGTTGTGACAACTGACCACAAACTGGGTGGCTTAAGGCAACAGAAATGTATTTTCTCCCTAATCTGGAGGCCAGAAATCTGAAATCCAGGGGTCGACAGGGTGATGCTCTCTGGGAGGCTCTGTTGCTGGATAACTTCTTATCTCCTCTGGCTTCTGGTGGCTCTTATTGTTCCTAGGCATCCCCTGCCTCATAGCTGCATCACTCAGATGTTTGTTTCCATGTGGCCTCTTTCTCTGTGTGACTGTGTTTTTTCCTCTCCTTCTATGGTCACCAGTCATTGGGTTCAGGGCCCACTCAATCTTTGACTTCATCTCAAGACTCCTCTAACTAATTACACTTTTATAGATCCTACTTTCAAACAAGGTCATTCTGAGGCTGTATGTGGTCATGAGTTGGGACAGATGCTCCGCAGCCTTCTTCAGATGGTGTCACTTACTGTCACTCCCTTGCTGATTGGTCTAGAGTTGGCTTCAGGCTATGAGAGACACCAGCCAGTCACCAGAAAGCAGGCAGAGACATAGGCTAGGGCATTTCTTCCCACCCCTGCCATCATGGAATCCGGGTCTTGGCCGTGGCTGTGTCCCTACCCCTCTGTAGCCCCCCGTACTGAGCCCTCATCCAAGTCCTTAAGGGTCTCTGGTGTATCCACTTCCTCCCTGGCTGCCCAGGCCTTACTGTGCCTGGCCCTGGTGCCTCAGTCTCTTTTGTTATTTCCTGTAACCTTGCCCACCTTTGCAGAGTCCCTTTATTGAAACAGCCTCCCTTGAACCAAATGAGATTCTTTTTCCTTGTGGGAGCCCATCCACAATCTCTTGATTCAGAGATTATCATTTACTTATCTGGCTTAGTACAAGTGATGAAGATGCTCCTTCCTAAGATGAGAGACTTTTTCACTTTATTTACAAAATAGCAAAAGGGGGAGATATTGGGCTCAGCTCAGCACTCCAGCAATACTTCTAAATTGAAATTAACTTTAACAAAGCAGGAGACATAAAGGACAAATGTCTTAGTGGAGTCTTATGGTGTTTGTGCACCTGCATCAAGAGGCATCTTCATTCTCTAGATCTCTTCTAACCTATAAATTGTCCTCTCTGCTGCTTCTTTTGGTTCTATTACCAAGCACTTCTGATGTCCCACTGGGTAACATTCCACCAAGAGACCAATCCCACAAAAAGTTCCATTTGCCATCACTTTCCGCTATGCTCATTGAGATCAGAAAAGGAAAAGAGTCCTGTGATCCTGGTCGTAAGGTCTGGCTGCTGGAGCTAAGAGCACACCTGTCTTCGGGAGCCTCAGACCTTTCTGAAGGCAGAGGATCTTCTATTTATAACCCCTCATGGAAGGCAGGCAAGCGGTGGCCTCACCAGCAGACGGAGCCATGCCATCTCTTCCAGAAAAGTCAATACAGAAAGACACAGCCAAAACCAAGGACCTCTAGAAAGAAACCCCGTTCTTTATATGCTGACAATTTGATAGTAGCCTCACGATTCCCCTTTAAAATAACTGGATATTTTGGCTCAGCACCTGTGGCTCAAATGGCTGAGGCACCAGTCACATACACCTGAGCTGGCAGGTTCGAATCCAGCCCAGGCCTGCCAAACAACAATGACACCTGCAACCAAAATATTAGCTGGGCATTGTGGCAGGTGCCTGTAGTCCCAGCTACTTAGGAGGTGGAGGCAGGAGAATCGCTTGAGCCCAGGAGTTGGAGCTTGCTGTGAGCAGTGATGCCACAGAACTCTAACCATCTTGAGGCTATCTCAAAAAAAAAAAAAGAAAGAAAGAAAGAAAAGAGAAAAAGATGTTAAAATAACTGGATATTTTAATCCAATAACTGCATATAATTCATACATACGCAGTTTGTGTTTATATGCTATTTTGTTCATTTAAAATATAATGTAAACATTTTCACATGCTGGTAAGGATTCTTTTGTGACTTGATTGGTAAATGCTGCACAAATTTTCATTCAGTGCTTTTTATCCATATGAAGTCATTCATCTATTATTGAGAATTTAATTTGTTAGCAGTTTTCAATGTTATAAATAGTGCTATCCTGAATATTCTTGTTTATAAATGTTAGAGCTCATTTTGACCATTTCCTTCAGCCAAGTTCTTCATAGTAGAATTTCTATGACAAAGATTCACATATTTTGAAGAACTTCTATATGTATGGCCAAAATATCCCCCAGAAAGGCTGCATTCATCTGGATCTCACTAACAGGCTATTTTTTTTTTAGACTTTACAATTAGAATGTTGCACAAAAAAAGAAATGCCTTTGTTTTTGCATGTCTTCAACTACTATGAGCTTTACTGTGTTTTTACAAAATATATTACTAACCATTTATGTGATTAGTTATTCTTTGCTCATTTCTCAATTGGCCACATTAACTATGCTCTATTGCTTATAAGGTTTCTTTATCTACAGAGGGTTCTAAAAAAGTATATACATTTTAAGGATGGAAAAAATGTATGAAAATTATAATTACCATGTCTGGCTTCTGCAATTACAAGAGAGACAAGATATAACATATAAGATAACAAACATCAGTATATATTATTACAATTTTAATACAGCTTCTTCCTTTCTTAAAATGTGTGTGTGTATATATATATATATATGTGTGTGTGTGTGTGTGTGTGTGTGTGGCACTTGTGGCTCAAAGGAGCAGGGTGCTGGCCCCATATGCTGGAGGTGGTGGGTTCAAGCCCAGCCCTGGCCAAAAACTGCAAAAAAAAAGTGTATATATATGTAATATAATAAGCTGTAATATAACATATAATATCTATAATAATATATAAACTTTAGTCAACATTTTACACCTTTACAAAACTATTTTTCCTAGTTTTGTTTTGCATTTTAAGATTGCTTTTGAGACTTTATGGAAAAGTTTAATATCTTTTAAGGGATCTGCCATTTTTATTTTTATCCTTGGAAACACATTCTTTACTATAGAAACATATATATATGTATCCATGTAGTATTGTGATCTAATATTCCCATGATTTTTTATTTTTATATATATATTTTTAACATATTTAATCCACCTAAAATGTATTTAGAAAAAGTTATAAATCAGGGATTTAAATGAGTTATGTTACAAATGATTGTCTAGTGTCTCAAAATAAGTTATTCAATAATTCATCCTGTGTCTCTGATTTAAAATGTTATTTTTATTCTCATTTGGTTCCCTATTTGACTTTGTGCCTTTTTCCAGTGATCGGTCTTTTCATGATCCGCCAGTCCCCTCTATTTGTACACATACATGGACACATACACAGACACACACATTTGGCTTTGATTTTTGAATATATTTTATCAAAATATAATTTGATGATTACATAATATTTGTGGTTGTTCCTTGTTATTCTTTTTTCAAAACGCACTTACCTGTTAGTTGGGTGCCATGAAGAGACAGAAAATGAAAATAAATAAATAAATAAATAAATAAATAAAAATACAAAGAAGAGACAGAAAATGTACAGTAAGCTAAACAAAGAAAGTGGAATGGAAAGAATCATTTATGATGACAAAAGATTAACTATAAAAGACAGGGTACCCCAGGACTGAGAGAAAAAATAAGGAAGGATACAGTCTTCCTAGGCTGGGCTCAGGCCGCACTGGAGAAGCGTTGTGGGACAACCTGGACAGCAGAGAAGCTGTCTGATTTGCTCAGACAGAGGTTCTTCCAGAGAATGAGCCAGCAGGAAGCCCCTTCTAGGGCACAGGTGAGCCACAGCCAGTGACCAGGTACATGGCATGCAGCAGGAGATGGGCGCCAGTGCAGGGAACCACAATTTCTGGGTAATACATTTTGCTATTTCCTAATTCTGTTTCTGATCTTCTTGCATTAGCTAGAAGACGATCAAACATGAGTAATGCTATTTCATATCCTTGATTCTGATTCTTATGGAAATGTCTCTACTTTTTGCTTTTAGGGACAGCATTGACTATTTATGATAAATCTTCATTGTCTGGCTCAGGCTGTGTCTTTACATTCCCAGCTTTGTTTTCAATAAAATGTCTCCAAAGCATTTATCAAGCCAGTGAGGTGGCTTCCTTCTTCAGCCAGTTCATGTAAGAAATCATATTAGTAAGTTTCTAAAGGATGAGCTATCCTTGCATTACCAAAATGAACCTTAATTGGCCGTGGGGCATTATCTTTTCAGCAGAGTAGTGAATTTGATTTTCTAGTATTTTGTTTAGGATTTAGAGATCTTTAATTATAAAAGAGAATAATCTCTCTTTTCTTTCTTGAACTGTTAGGTTCTGGAATGAGGATTAGGCTGGCTTTATAAAACAAACTGGGAAGGATTCCATCTTTCTCCATGTGTATAAACTCTATATTTCCACGTCCTGCTGATTGGAGCTTCTACACCATCTTTGCCACACATCCCTCTCCCCAGTCCCTTTGCATCTATCCTGTGGCAGATTCCCACTCAGTGCCCCAGCCTATGTGTTCTCTGCCTCTGCAAAACCCATGGCAGGTGCGTGGCTCAAACCTGCCATCTGGCTTCAGGCCTGTGTCCTCTGACACTCTCTTGCGTCAGTCTCCTTGGGTACCACAGTGGACTCCAACTGCCTGAAAACGAATTTTTAGCCCTATCCATTGCTGCGTGACCAAAGGCAAACCTGTCTGTGCCTGTTTCCTGATCTGCAAGAGAATAATAATAACCCCCTTCTCTTAGTTTCCTGGGGCTAATGTCACAAAGTACCACAAACTCTGTGGCTTAAACAATAGAAATGTAAAATCTCACCATTCTAGAGGACAGAGATGATGGTGCAGGCCGAGTCGGTTTCTGCTAAGGAACACTGCGTTCCAGGCGTGTCTCCGGCCTTCTGGTGGTCCCATAGCCGCCTTTGCTGCTCCTTGGCTTGTAGAAACATCTGCTTCCTTCTTCACCTTCTCTAACCCGTGTACATGTCTGTGCCCAGACTTCCCCCTTTTATCAGGACACCAGTCACAATGGAGGAGGGTCTCACCTAATGACCTTAACTAATTACATCTGCAAAACGCCTGTTTCCAAATAAAGTCACATTCTGAGTTACTGGAATCAGAACTTCAGCGTCTGAATTTGGAGGAGACACAGTTTAATCCATACTGCCCTACTAGGCTTGTGAGGATGAAGTGAGTTAACGTGTATAAATTGCTTAGAATAGTGCTGGGCATACAGGAAGCGCCCAGAAAGGCCAGCAGGGCTGTTCATTTTCAAACTTCTCTCAAACATCCCCTTCTCCCTGGAAGCTCTGCAGACTCCCCCGCAGTATCTGCCTACCTTGCCCTTCTTTCCTTGACAATACTCACTGCGGGGTCCCTTCTACTCTGACCTCCAGAAGAGGCTATAAGGTATGAGGCAAAGATGAGCGTCTGGTTTCTTTTGCTTCCCTGCGATCTCTACCCATCCCCACTTAGCGCACGAGATACTGAGCTCTGAGCAGTCACAGCTGACTCCAAAACAGGTACTGCTGCTATGTCTCGCAAACGAGCGAATGCACGTTGGTTTGTGCTACAGTTAAGGTTAATGCCCAATCCCAGAAAGCCGTGTCGCTGTGCGGGCTGCAGATGGTCTGTGAGCTCTTTGTCCCCCCACGGAAGGGAGATACACACGGAAAGCAGGAGTGGCCATCACAGAGGGTTGAAGCATTGTTTACTGACTCTGATTGTTTTACATTGAGCTTGAGTTTCCCTATCTTTGTGTTTTCTCATTTCACTTTTTACCCTAGAAGTTTATTTTTATTGTATTTTAGGAAATAGCAGGTTGTAGGACAATGGAGGTGAAAACAACGACAAAGGTTTCCCCCTGCCCCCAGGCAATTTGGGAAGCACGGCTTTAAAGCCCCTTCACGTTCACCTGTGCAGACACGGAGGAGTCTAGACCAGCAAATGTCAAGACCAGCAAATGGTCAGAGAGGACGGTCCACACCAAATACATACTGAAAGGCAGGCCCATCGCTTATGAAGGATCATTTAAGAGACCCAATATTCCCGGAAACAAACAGGCTTAGAAAGTTGAATAAACCACACAAGGGCAAAGATCTTCAGAATTCAAACACGGAGGTCTAAATCCTGAGACTACCGTCTGACTCAAGCACAGTGCGATAGGTTCCGAGTTTGGTCACAATAAACTCACAGTTTCCTATTTTTCTTTTTTAAATTAGAGCACTTTTCCAGATTTTAAGTTAGAAGCGTCAGCTTATAACTGAGGCACCAGAACTACGGTAGCTCAAGAGAGGAACTTGTCAAACCTTATCGTAGGCTACTAGTCATCTTTTTATTTCTTGAAAAAAAATGACAAAACGTAGCTCAAACATCCAGTATTTCCAAAGCTCAGGCTCATCCTGAGCAGCAAGGCAATATTTTCTCAAACACAAGCCTGTCTGTGGATTAAAGGCAAGCATTTCAAAAATTATTCTGTAGCTTAAGAAAACATACTTCAACAATTACTGTTTCCTTTTCCATGTAACCAAATTCACTGTACATTACAACTTTAAAGCTGAGATCTAAGGTTTAGATCAACTCTTTAATCCTGGCTGTGGCTTCGGGTACTTCCTGCTCTTTATGAGAAGGGCTCTGGGCCCGCAGCTGCCCGTGAACAACAGCAGGGGAAAAAAAAAGGTTAAAAAGAACTTAGCTGACTGCAGCCTTACAAAGGTTAAGCTATGGCATTTTTAAGTCTGACACTTGAAGAATACATGACTTAACAACACCACTCAACCTTTATGCTCTTCAGAAGGCTTCATGTCAAATAAAATAACTCAGGAGAGAAGTGGCATGTAATACCCTTCTTGTCAACCATTTAACTTAAAAAAAAAATGTATTCATCCCTGGGACACCTAACTCTGTTTTTCTAAACTGAATGCACTTGTATCTTAATTTTGTACGCTACTCTCCAGATTTACCCAACTTTGTTTATTCCTTGGTCATCTGTATCACTTTAATTTGACTCTGTCACAGGTAGGTTAAAACAAGATGATGCACTCATGGAAGGAAGTCGAGCAAAGACGGCCTGCACCGAAATGGCACTTGATCATTCCACACGGAGCCTCATCAAGCCCGGGTTCATGCATGAGGGTTTGAAGGGTGGTTCTGCAACTTTCCAGCATGGGGCCTTGAGCAAGTGACTTCATCTCTTGGGGCCGTCCACAGGGCTATCTGCAAACTAGTCACAAGACTATGTAGCCTTCAGTGTGTTGTGGGAACAAAGAGAGATGATAAATATAAAGTTTGCAATACTTAGCGCTCAGATTTTACTTATATATTGCTCTATACATCAACATGCTTTGACTAACTATTGTCACTAAGGTAAAAATGTTACCTTAGAAGCTCCTTTGAGGGCAGAAAGACTTACATAGTCTTACCCTGGGAGGGGAGGAGGGAGGGAATAAAAGAAAAATGCCTTGGTTCCACATATGTAAAGTCAAACATCTATTTTAGGGATGAAAGAAACATCATTTTCAATTGCATCACTGAATGAAACAGGAAGTTCAAGTTCAAAGATGTCATGAGAATTTCCCTTTCCTTTTCCTTTATTCTCCTCCCATTTTTATACCATTTGCTTTTGCCAGAAATGCTTGCTTCTTTTTCTTTCTTTTTCTTTTTTACTGCAGGGAAAAAAAGTCTCTTTCTTCCTCAAAATCTTTTAGAATGTTTTAACACATTATCAGAGACACTGCTGTCTCCTAATAAAAATCAAGTGCGTAACAGGCTTATGGTTGCATGTCCAAAGCTACTGACATGTTGATCTAGCACTGGCTCTGTCATATATTTTATTAAATAAAACCGGGCTGTGTCAAACCCATGCTTGACTACAGCCCCAAATTACCATCAACTGGACTCTGAGCAGCCTGGGAATGCCGTCCACTCCGCTGCCTCCAGAGTTAGGTCCGAGACTTCCCACATCACAAATATTGGAGAGATGAAGTGTTCGGATGCTTTCAAATGTCTGTTCCTATCTATTTGAACAATTCTTACTGGTGAAGGGGCAGATGCTTGCTCAGGTCTGCTAGTACAAATGTAACTTCAAATAGCAGGAGGAAGGCCAAGTTTCCCTGCACCCTCGGCTTTCCTGCACATTCTTCCTTTTCTTTTTTTTTTTTTTTTTACATTCTTCCTTTTCAAGTTCACAGAGGGCTGCATCTCCCCAAGTGCTCCTGACAACACGCTCTAACCGCTGTCTACGAGAGCATTCCCGGTCCCCCCAGCATCTCATTCCTGTTTATACTTGTACATGAAATGTGCCTTTAGAAAATTCCCTGATTTCTTTTGTCTTGTTTTCTTTGTTCTGTTTCCATTTAGAGACGAGATGTAAGGGAAACAATTTATGGGCAACAATGGGACCTGACAGGAAAGGGAACCAAATACACATGCACACCCCAGAAAAAAACAGAAACCCACAGGCAAAGAGAAAGCAAATGTCAAAGCCAAACCTTTCCAAATTACCACTGGTAATGCTCCTATGTAGGATCCGGTATGCTGAAATAGAGATTTTCTTGGGGGAAATTTTATATAAAGTAGCATAACACCAACTTTCCTAGAAGGTCACCTAGGTTGTCTCTAAATACCGGACACTGCTCTCAGGACACTGATCCAGGTCTCTATGGGGCAATTGTTGGCCATGAGCAGGCCTGTGTCCATCTCACATGGGCAGCACTGGGGCTCAGAGACGGACTGCTTGGGGATAGGAGAGAGGTTAGCCTCCATCCATGTCGCCCCAAATGAGCATAAAATTGAAATAAAAAGGGCTTCTTGCTATGCCCCAGAGGCAGCCCCACACCCCCTAAATCAACAGCCACCGCCAGTCCCTTCCAGGAAACTCAGCTGTGCCTGCTCCGGTCCTGTGACAAATGAAACGCCCAAGGAGAACAGCATCCGCAGACATTTGTTTGAATTTGTACTATTTAATGAAGTGGGGGAGAAGCCAAGAGAAGACACCTGGAACAATTGCAACCTGAAAATAATCCATACCTGGACATATAACATTTGGGGTGGGGGAGGGCCGCTGTCGTCCTTAATATTTCATGAACGTGACCCTGGTGTTTATAGGTTTGGTTTCTATTAGACATCCTCTCCCATCTCCTCTTTCCCCAACCCATTGCAGAGAATTTAAATAACATTGTAAAGAGGCTTTGATAATCCTTCTGTTTATCTTCCCGACAAAGCTGAGCTCAGATGATTCTCAAATCATATTTCTGTAGCTTTAACCCCCTGACCCACAGGAGCGCTAGGCAGGCTACTCTGTAATAAATTTCCCCACTGAGGGGAGAACGCCCAGGGCAAGTGCAGCTGCTATCAGGGGGCAGCACGCCTGACTTAACTGCTCTCCGTTTTGATGAAATATTCATCTATATTGATATTGGAGGAATAAAAATTATGGCTGAAAAGTTCTATACCCTCTTCAGGAGCTCAGTCTAGACATGCTAAATGTCACTCTTTCAAGTGGTCACAGAGATTCTGATTTGGAGAGGTGGGTTCCTTCCCTTTACGATGAAAACAAAAAAACAACTGAAACTTCGGATCTGCTAAGGTTGCCATCAGTAGCACAGGTGGCATGATTTTTTTTAATGGAAATAGCTGTTGTTCTTTTTAAAATCATTTAAGAAGAAATGTGTATCTACAAAAACTGAAATGACCTAAAAATGCATAAAGTAAAAACCCAAAGTGGCTAATACTGCCACCATTCAGCCTGTCTGTTCTTCCAGATCTATGGATTCATGAGCAGTGTGCATGGGCCCACTGTGTAGGGAAGAAGCGAGAAATACAATGTGATTTTCCTCTAGATACTGTGTTAGTTGTACCATTAAAAATCATATCTTGTTCACACTGAATTGAAACATCATCTTTACTATATCAAAATCTCATTGATGTTCAGATCTTTTTCTTATCTGTTATTCTCCGCTGGTCCATTCGTCTGTTCCAAAGTCAATACCATACTGTTTTGAATCTAGTGTTCATACTCGGTAAGGAAGACAGTGTCTCATTATCATTTTCCTTTTTTATAATAACTGCTTGATTTTTCCACATAAATATTAAGGTAATTCTAAAAATCTCTCCAACAGAACGTTTAATTGAAATAGCTTTTAATTTGTAAGTTAATGTAGAGGAAACGACCTTTTAGATAGCTGCCTTCCCGGCCAAGAGCTTGATGTCTCCTTTCTCTGGCTCAGATCTTGTCTTGCACCCTTCCATGGGATTTTAGAGCTCTGTACACATAGGTGCTATACCAGCATTATTTTGCTAAAGGGTAGCACCCAGAGCTAGACAGGATGCAGTGAAATTGCTACACTTACTTAGTTAGTGACAGAGTGAATTAGCACAATGCTTATTCAAAAACAATTTTACAAAGTACAAAGGGTCATAAAAATGAACATTCCCCTGGGGGGTAACATAGTACTCAGTAAATTTTTCTTTAAAATATTTCTAAAACAAAGAAGTTTGGAGAAGACTCAAGGAACTAACAGTAGACCTACCCCTTGATCCTGCAGTTCCTCCACTAGGTATATACCCAGATGATCAACAATTATTTTACAACAAAGACATTTGCACCAGAATATTTATTGCAGCCCAATTCATAATAGCTAAGACGTGGAAACAGCCCAAGTGCCCATCGACCCATGAATGGATTAACAAATTGTAGTATATGTACACCATGGAATATTATGCAGCCATAAAAAGGATGGAGGCTTCATGTCTCTTATCTTTACCTGGATGGAGCTGGAACATCTTCTTCTGAGTAAAGTATCTCAAGAATGGGGGAAAAAAGTATCCAATGTACTCAATACTACTATGAAATCAATATATAATCACCTACGCATTCATATGAATGGCAAAACACAACTATATTCTAAAAAGTAGAAGGGAAGAGGAGAGAGA
>CAUYON010180315.1:0-17117 GCA_963573935.1 Arctocebus calabarensis
TTGACTTGTCAAAGATCAAGTAATGGTAAGTAGCTGGATTCATCTCTTGGTTCTCTATTCTGTTCCAAACATCTACCTCTCTGTTTTTGTGCCAGTACCATGCTGTTTTGATCACTATCAATTTATAGTAGAGTCTCAGGTCGGGGTAGCATGATTCCTCCTGCTTTGTTTTTATTTCTGAGTAATGTCTTGGCTATTTGAGGTTTTTTTCTGATTCCATATAAAACGAAGTACTATTTTTTTAGAGATGTTTAAAATATGACAATGAAACTTTGATAGGAATTACATTAACATTATATATTGCTTTGGGTAGTATAAACATTTTAACAATGTTGATTCTTCCCAGCCATAAGCATGGTATGTTTTTCCATTTGTTAACATTTTTGGCTATTTCTTTTCTTGAAGTTTCATAGTTCTCTTTATAGAGATTTTTCACCTCCTTTGTTAGGTAAACTCCCAAATATTTCATCTTCTTTGGCACTACTGTGAAAGGAATAGAGTCCTTGACTGTTTCTTTGGCTTGGCTATTGTTGGTATATATAAAGGCTACAGATTATGGGTGTTCATTTTGTCACCTGAGACATTGCTGTATTCCTTGATCACTTCTAAAAGTTTTGTAGTAGAATCCCTAATGATATCATCTGTGAAGAGTAAAAGTTTGATCTCTTCTGTCCCTATGTGGATACCCTTGATCACCTTTTCTTCCCTGATTGCAATGGCTAAAACTTCCATTACAATGTTGAAGAGCAGAGGAGACAATGGGTAACCTTGCCTGGTTCCTGATCTAAGTGGAAGTGGTTTCAATTTAACTCCATTCAATACAGAATGTTTATTAAGATACCCAGTTGCTTAAGATGTCCCATTAAGTTGTTAACTTCCTCCCTTTCTGTTTTCTTGAGGAAGGCTTACAGTGCTGTAATTTCCCTCTTAGGACTGCCTTTGCATTATCCCAGAGGTTCTGATAATTCGTGTCTTCATTGTCATTTTGTTCCAAAAATTTGATAATTTCCTTCTTAATCTCGTCTATGACCCATCTATCCTTCAGCATAAGGTTATTTACCCTCCATATTTTTGTATGAGTATGCAGGTTCCTGTTGTTATTAAGTTCAACTTTTGTTCCATGATGGTCAGAGAAGATGCAAGGAATAATGTATTCTTTTAAATTTGTTGAGGTTAGAATTGTGACCTAAGATGTTATCAATTTGGGGGTATGATCCGTGGGCTGATGAGAAAACGGTGTATTCAATTTTATTAAGATGAAATGTTCTGTAGCTGTCTGTTAAATCCATTTGTTGAATGAATAAGTTTAAATCTAACATTTCTTTACTTAGCTTCTTTTTGGAGGATCTATCCAACACTGCTAAAGGAATATTAAAATCTCCAACTACTATGGAGCTGCAGGAAATCAAGTTATTCATGTCTATTAGAGTTTTTCCTACAAATTGAGGTGCATTCTGGTTGGGCACATAAATATTAATAATTGAAATCTCATCATATTGAGTAGTACCTTTACCAAATATGAAATGTCTGTCTTTATCCTTCCTTACTTTGGTTAGTTTAAACCTATTGTATCTGCGAATAAGATTGCAACACTTGCTTTTTTCTGTTTTCCATTTGCCTGGAATATAGATGACTATCCTTCACCTTGAGTCTAAATTTATCTTTTAAGCTAAGGTGAGATTCTTGTATGCAGCAGATATCTGGTCTGAGTTTTTGTGTCCAGTCAGCCAACCAATGCCTCTTTAGAGGACAATTTAAACCATTCACATTGATTGAAAACAATGATAAATCTTTAGAAAGTCCAGTGGACATTTTTAATCCTTTCGTCACTGTGGAAGTTGAAATTTGATAAAAAGTTTCTGGGTGAGTTTACTTTTGTGGTGGAGGATTACGCTGGCCATTATGGAGGATAGGTCTGAGAATATCCTGGAGAGCTGGTTCAGTTATAGCAAATTTCTTCAACATGTGAATATCATTAAAGTATTTAATTTCTCCATCATAAATGAAACTCAGTTTATCTAGGAGCAGGATCCTGGGTTGAAAGTTCTTTTGTTTTAGGAGATTAAAAGTCGATGACCATTCTCTTCTAGCTTGAAAAGTTTGATCAGAGAGATCTGCAGTTATTCTAATATTCTTCGTCTTGTAGGTAATGGATTTATTACATCTGGCTGCTTTCAGAATTTTTTCCTTCATATTAACTTTAGCGAAGTTAATTATGATGTGCCTGGAGGATGTCTTATTCAGGTTGAGTCAGTCTGGGTTTCTGAAACTGTCTGCTATCTGAATTTCAGAATCTCTTGGCATGTCTGGTAAGTTCTCTTTCATAATCTCATAAAGAAGAGACTCTGCCTTGTGTGACACCATTTCATCATTTTCAGGTATCCCTATAAGGTGAATATTGGTTTTCTTCAAGTTATCCCAGAGCTGTCTGAGGGAATGATCTGTTTTTGCCTTCTATTTCTCTTCCTCTTTGAAAGTTTTGGAGCATTCGAAAGCTTTGTCTTCCAAGTCAGAAATCCTTTCTTCCTCTGGCTCCATTCTGTTACTGAGGGATTCTACTCTATTTCTCAGATCTTTGAAGGCTGCAACTTCTTGTGTCAATGTGTCAAAATCTTTGGTCATTTTGTCTTTGAATTCGTTGAGGTCTTGAGACATCTTTTGGGTCATTTTTTGGATTACTGCTTGAAATTCTAGTTCCATTTGTTCCTCCATTCCGCCGATCTTATTTGCTATCCAGACTCTGAATTGGATTTCTGACATCTCAGCCATTTGCTTATGCAAGGGATCTTGTGGTGTATCTACCTTGTTGTTCCTTGGGGGAGTTGATCTACTCTGATTATTTATTTTGCCAGATTTTTCTGTTGATTCCGCCTCATGATTATTTTTCACTGTTGCGTATGACTGTCTTCACAGTTGGGGAGGTGTGTCTTCCAGATCAGACCCTGGCAGGATCACTCTGTTGTTGCTGGATCTTTGTAGGGAGTGACCCTGTGTAGCTCTCTGAGATTGCCCCAGCCAGAGAGTTCTTGCTGTGTGAGCAACTCTGGAGTGTGGAACGCCCGGATCAAACAGCAGGGCGTGGGATAGTGCACGCAGTTCTGGGAGTGCCAGGCACCTGGTGGCCTTTGCAAAGGGAGCCCATGCCTCCAGCAGTCTCTGGCTGGGAGGAGGGCTCCAGAGGGAGGGCATAGATTGCACCCCTTTTGAGTCCCTGGCCAGAGGGACGGGGCCAGTGTCGGGCAGAGAGGGTAGGGAAGGATGTGGGTTGTTTGGCTCCCAGAGTTCCTGGCCCAGGCAGGCAGGCGGAGGCCTGGCAGGTTCCCCATGGGGTCCCTGGCTGGTGTGTATGGCAGGCAGAGACCTGGCGGGGGTCCTGGCAGAGTCCCTGGCCACTGCAGGCAGTGGGCCAAAGCCTTTCAGGGCACAGATTGGAGCTGTGTGAGAGTCCTGGCAGAGTTCCTGGCTGTGGCTGGTGGCGGGCCTAGGCCCAGCAGAGCACAGATCACACTGCGTGGGAGTCCTAGTGGAGTTCCTGGCCACTGCTGGCAGCAGGCCAAGGTGGGCCAATCAGGGTCTCACAGGAGTCCCTGCAGTGTGCCTGCCCGCTGCTGGTGGTGGGCCTTTGGGGCATGGATTGGAGTCACGCAGGGGTCCCTGCAGAGTCCCTGGCTCACAGGTGGTGAGCTCAGTGGGGGGGCGGAGTGGAGCCTCCTTTCTGGGTGGAGTTCCTAGCCTGGGGACTAGTGGGGGCTTGGTCAGACCCTGGAATCTCTTACCTGGCAGGCTGCCTTGTCCGGTAGACAGGAAGGGTGGTTGCTGCTCAAGTCCTCCTCCCTCAGTTGCAGCAAATGTCAGGCTTCTGGTGCATCAGGTAAGGGGGGAAGTGTGTCCTGGAAGCTCAGAATGGCAAAAAACTGTAGTTCAGTTTTTCTGCCTGAAGCTTGGTTGTTTGGAGTCAGCTTGCGTCAGCAGAGGTGACCTGCAGTTATCACTTCTCTTTCTTGGCTGGACTCAGTCTTCAGCTCAACTGGGCAGTTTCTGGAGGTTATCTTTCCTTTTGGACAGGAGCCTCTGTTGGAAGCTGCTTCCAGTCAGCCATATTCCTCTGATTTCCATGAAATTATTTTCATTGCTACTTCATAACTGTAATTTTATACTGTTATGAATCATAATGTAAATATCTGATATGCAGGATGTATTTTCATTGTTACAAAGGGGTCACAACACACAGGTTGAGAACTGTTGCTCTATAGGAAACTCTAGATGATTGGGCTGTCATCTCTCCCAGTTTCAGTCTGGCTGAAGCTGTGAGTTCACAAATGAGGGTCTCAGGAGTGGATGTTTTCTTTCTCTGAAGGTTCCTGTAATGCTCACTAGGTATCCCAAGCCAGAGGCTTTATCTTAATCACTTTAGATTCTTTTCCGATCCTTGGGCCCAGGCAATCAGAAAGTTAGTTGTTGTATTCATCATCCAATTAGTTCCTAACTTCTGTAGATAGCGAATGAAGTTATTAAACACTGATATTCAAATAAAATGATGTATATAGAAAATGTCTAATTGCATGCAGATGGGGTTTAGGGTGGAGAGACTGCTGCCTTCAGAAGTAGAACTCAATGTGCTCTCTTGGGATGTCAACTGTATCTACCAACTACAATCCAACGCTTTTTCACTGGAGTTAGCTGGTTAGATTACAAAAGTAAAAACTAGAAGAAGAATATCTGAGTCTCCTGTACCCTACTATGATGGTGCCATGGGAGAGCTTTTCGAGATGTAAAAACTGATGCACATCAGCAGTCAGTGGCCCACGTGGGAAAAACTGCTATAATCTCAGGGCTGTTCCTTCCTGGCTGGGCAGCTTCCAACACAGAGCACAAGAGTCCCCGGTCCTGATCACCTCAGGCAGCTCATGGCTAGTGTTCTCATCACTCTCACTCCTTATTTAAAACACAGTGAAAAAAAACTTATGAAGAATTTTTTTTTCAAAAAGTTTTCCCCTGTTTGTTACATTCCTTTATCATTGTCTTCTGTCAGAGGATGTGATGGAAATTGTTTACTGAGCTGCACATAGGGGTCACAATGCTGGCGGGGGCCAGGTACATTAAGGTGGCTAGGTGCACAGGTTCCCTTTGGCCCCATGGTAGGTGGCTGAGTCTCTTGGCTGGTGGTCTCATGTGCGGGGAGTGGTGGACTGGGCAGTAGCACTACAGGAGGCTGCTGGTCTTTCCTGGACTACAAAGCCTAAGTCAATAAGGACAGAAACAAAGGCATCAGGGTGATTCTGTGGGGATCCTTCTCACTCTGCACCTGTGGGGGAAAGACTGCTCATATGATTATAGTAGACAATAAAATTGTTCTCACTTTGGAGGCTGCGAAGGTTAATTGCATTTGTCTACTTAAGTGGATTAAGGAATGTATAGGGAACTGGTAAAGCATTATTTTGGGTATGTCTGTGAGGGAGATTCCAGAGGATACTGGCCTGAGAGGCTGAATACAGTAAGTGAGAGGATCCATCCAGATTGTGACTGTGCAGCCGGCTGGGTGTCTAGGTATAATAGACGAAGGACAGGTGAATTGGGTTTCTTCCTTTTAGGAGCTGGAACACACCATTCTTGTCCTGCTCTTAGACATCAGAACACCAGAGTCCATGGACTCTGAACTCCAGGACTTATGCTGACAGCACCCTGGGGTCTCAGTCCTTTGAAATTGGAGCTTGCCTTGTTCCCAGTATTCCAGCATCCCCAGGTTGCAGATATCTATCTGTCTGGGGACTTAGTATTCATGATAGTGTGATCCAGTCCCCTAATCAATCCCCTTTCCTGCATCTACATGTACATCCTGTTGGTTTTGTCTCTCTGGACTTCCTGGTGTTAGGAAAGACTATCTTATTTTTTTAACTGATAGCTCATTTTCTTAAGACAAGATTAAAGTTTCCATGTAAACATTTTTTCCCTTGAATCCCTTCTGTAAATGATAGAGATCATTTCTTAGATGCTTATAGGTCCTCTGGGTTCCTGATGATATGCATTCTGTCAGCTAAAGGCAGCAGATCATAAATGTGCCTCCTAAAAGCACTTCCATGTCTTGATTTTTCTAAGATTATGGAGGATTTGATTCCAAAATTTCAAAATATGACCCAGAGTCAACAGCTACAAGAGGTTTGTTCTAGTTCTTTCATTCGTGTTAGGAACATAGGAGATCCTTCAACTTGAGACAGGCTTTAGTCGATAACTTCTCACTCATGTCAGTGGGAGCAGTGCCCTCTTCAGGTCGAAGAAATAATTACTGCGACAATTTCTATGATTTCTACCTTTACATAGAAAGAATTTATTTAAATCAAGAAATCTGTACTGGGAGCAATCTGTTTATATGAGGTTATAGGATTTATGTACCCCATCCTTCTTTTTTATCACCGCTGACCTTTTAAAGGACATCTCCTTTTTTCCCTTGATATTTTTTCAGGAATACAAGGTGATCATAATATCAGTTTTCAGTAACATCTTAGGGCTTTACCAGCTCTCCCTATGTGCCTAACCCTGTCTCAAGAGCAGTGAGGATGCTGCAGGGAGAGGTGGAGTCCATGCACACAAGGACTGGGACGTGTCTGGGGAGGAAAGTGAGTATCTTTCCTCACTTTCAAAAACAGAAAAAGCCTCAAGAAGGTCACTATGAGTTGGGCCGTGAGGTTCAGATCTAGTTCCTGGGTGATATCAGAGGAGAAGGAAGTGAGGGAGTTTTTGACTATGAAAGAAGAATCCTTGGAGGGAGGGGAGCTGTGCAGTGAGCATGACAGGATTAAATGTTGTATAAACAGCCTGAAATATACATGGAAGAGAAATGTGGGTTTGTGGAACAAGCAGAAAAGGAATGATAGAGCCAGTAGGGAGCTTAAGGAGCCTGTGGGTCAATGAGGAAGATAGGCTAACTGGGATCGAATGGCAGGTCTATTTTTAGATCACCCCACAGAGACTCTTAAAAAACTAGCTGAGTCTCAGAATATTGAGCCAGTGAGTAAGTGGCTTTGAGTAAGTGGCTTGGCCTCATGATGGTGAGATTAGGGCCCTCGGTAATTTCTGCAAATGGAACAATAGTGCTTTACACATTTCCCATCCTCCAAAATCATTAGAAGCCCAGAACAACTGCTGTATAATTGTGCTTTCTGGATTCCAAGAAGAGCAGAACAATTGGAATCAATCCTCTCTGCCAGGAAGACATGCCAACTTTGCAGCCTAGAGTTTGATTTCAGCAAAACATTATAGGCGTTTTAGGTTATTCAGGCTAAGACTCTGTAAGAGTGTTGTTCTCAGAAGGAAGGTGAGTTCACTTTGGTCCAGTGCAAGTTAATCAGAAATATCTTAGTCCAGGTTTTTCAGACTGAGTTGTGTGAGATGTTGATGTAGTTTATAACCATACCTCCATGTAGGCAAACGTATGACATACCAATAATTTATTCTACAGTTCATTATGAAAGAGCATTAAATGAAGTGCTTCCTCATTTCTCAGAGCCCTCAAAGATCAGGAACCACACCCAGGCCATAGTACAAATCCATGCTGAAGAGGTAGACTTCCAGGGATGTGAGCTCATTTCTGCCTGCTCCACCCCAATACTCTTCTAGTTTCAGTATTCAAGGAGGTAGATGAGATAAAAGACATAAGTGAGATTAAAGAGTGAAGACTTTTCAGAGAAACAGCTGCCAGGGAGCTCTGAGCCCTTGCTCTCCTCTCCACTGTAGAGCAGAGGAGTGCATGCCCATAATTCCAGTCAAGCAAGGAGAACTTCATGAAGACATTGCAAGAATTTGACATGTGCTCCCTGGCGTTGCGGAGTGTAGGGCTTGGCATCTGACTCATATCTGAAAAATCTGAAGATGAGAGCTGGGACTGAACTTTCTTAGACGGCATGGGAGCAAGAACTACTCATGGAGGGCCTGGACCTGTAGAGGTTGGTTGTGCAAGGATATATGCGTGTCTCCTGGAGAGCCAAATGTGGACCCTTAGGGTGGCTTTGGAGTCATGAGAGACTTTCCTTAGAGAGACCACCTGGCCAGGGGTGGTCCCCAGAAGGGAAGAGTTGGCCACTGGAGCCTATGGATCTGAGAGGAATGTTGTCAAGGGAGAGGTGGCTGAGAACACCTAGCGACTCAGGGAATTTATAAAGAGCCTATAAAGATGCCCTCAAGATAAGAGCATCCAACTGGTTAACACAGCCTTCATGGCATTTTCTATGTTAACTGGTTCAATGAAAATATTTCAAATTGTATATCAAACCAGCACATTGTACCCCATGATTGCATTATTATACACAGCTATGATTTAATAATAATAAAAAAGAAAGAAAATAAAACTACAGTGAAAAAAAAGATAAGGGCATCCATCTTATTTATCAGGCTCCATTGCAAACTCTAATGGTGCTTGTCAGATTGGGTCTCTTCATCTGCTTGAAATAGCATGAGTCCCATTTGCACTTCGTATATGGGGGAAAAGGAAATATACCTCCTTTTCCATCTCTTAGTCTAAGATTGACTTGAGATAGGAGCATAGAAAGTTTTAAATTGTCTAAAGTTTGTTCCAAGTTAAGGTTTCACAGGACTGTATTTTTTAATAACAGGGCAAAGTCTTTTTGTTTAATAATAGAATCGTGAAATTATGAGATCTTCTTAAGATCTCATCATGAGGAAGGAGGGATGGGTTGAGAGAAAGTTTCAAAAGACGAGTTGTGTGAAAAGAACACAGTTTCTGGGGTGGCACCTATGGCTCAAAGGAGTTAGGGGCTGGTCCCATATGTGGGATGTGGTGGGTTCAAACCCAGCCCCAGCCTAAAAATGAAAAAAACAAACAAACACAGTTTTTGTATTCATCTTACTGAGTTCTGCCCATTCAATTGACTTGTTGTGGATACGGTGCAACCTGATTGTTGGCCTCACCTTCTGGTCATAGCAACCTGGCCTTATGCTTACTTTAAAACATTATTTTTGCCTATATGCATGCATATCTATCTCTCTATCTATCTATCCATCCATCCATTCATCTATCCATTTATTTACCTATCTATCAAAAAATCTATCATCGATCTCTATCATTTGTTGACATATAAAAAGCTCAACATCAGTAATGATTTAATAATTTTGGTAAATACTGCATAATCAGATGAATGGGGCTGGCAAACAGAAAGCAGATGGTGACAGGTCAGGTTGACTCCCAATTAAGTGCCCATGATTTTGAGCCTCTGCCCTGCTAGATTCCCAGGGGTAGAGAAGATGAGCATTCAGAGTTTGCCTTAGCAGCTTAAAGTGCAGAAGTTTTGAAAGTGGCCACAAAAGATTGTCATATTTCTTCCTGCTTAGAAGGTATGAACAGAGTTCCTGTGACTTGCAGGGAATGTGTTGTGTTTGTCTTTCTGTCTGAAGGCTTTCACCAATTATGAATTTTGTATAATAAATATATACTGGGCACCCTCATGGGAGAAGGCAGAAGGGCTTTCCGTATCTCTTTCTGAATATTTTATGATAGTTTCTTACTTATTAGTGAGGATGAAGCTGTCCCTCTCTGGATGGGAGACATAATCTACTAAGGTAATAAAAAAAATAATTTGGAGGAGATAGTAGAGGAATTATTTATTTTTTTATTATCTTTATCATTAAATCATAGCTGTGTACAATAGTGCAATCAAGGGGTACAATGCACTGATTTCTTATACAATCTTAACTATTTTCATCAAACTGATTAATATAGCCTTCCTGGCAATTTCTCCGTTATTATATGAAGACATTTGTAGTCTGCATTTAGCAAGGTTCGCCTGTACCCTTCTAAGATGCACCGTAGGTGTGGCCCCACCAATTCCCCTCCCTCTGCCCCAACCTCCCCTCTCCCCTCCCTATCCTTGCCCCTTTCCCTATATTCTTGTGTTATAGTTGGGTTATAGCATTCATACGACAGCTATAAATTAGCTTCATAGTAGGGCTGAGTACATTGGATACTTTTTCTTCCATTCTTGAGATAGTTTGCTAAGAAGAATATGCTCCAGCTCCATCCATGTAAATATGAAAGAGGTAAAGTCTCCATCTTTCTTTATGGCTGCGTAATATTCCATGGTATACATGTACCACAATTTATTCATCCATTAGTGGATCAATGGGCACTTAGGTTTCTTCCATGACTTAGCAATTATGAATTGGGCTGCAATTTGTTATAATGTGATTTTTGGTCTTCTGGGGATCTCCAGCTTTATTGAAGGGAATCAAATGTTCTAATTGTAAAGGCTTTGGCTGCTGTTCAGACTTGGTGAGTAACTTGGGAAATAAAAGGAGTCAAAAGGATGGAAAAACCTAAGAGAAAAACAGTCTCGGGGCCAAACAGGCTTCCTTCCCTACGATGGAGGCTAAGTGAAGCACTGGGACTCCAGAGGACCAGCAGCAAACCCTTCGTCAGTTATACGTCTGTCGTGATTTCTTAAAGGGGGAAGAAGCTATAATAACAAGGTCAAGACCTTTTAATTGTTGAGTGGGGGCGGGGGGAGCGTATGTGCTTGATAGGAAGGACAAGGTATAGCCAGTACGACTTAATAGGCATTTAATGCATTTAAATTCACGGAACAAAGGCTGAAGAGAAGACCCAGCCTATGACTGAGCTGTCCAGGGTGCTGACTTGCCTCTGCTGTCAGATGACCTCTTGTTAATTGATTTTATCCTCAGCGTTACTACCTCAGACCCGACTACCTTGACTCTTGCTACCCTTGGCACTATGACATCATGCTGTCCACCTTTCGACTTCTTTTCTGAGCCCTGAAATTACTCTCTGCCTACTCCAGTGCAAACATGATATTTTGTGGTCCATAACATGCGTCAATAACTGGGACACAAATTCTTAGTGCTCAGTACCTAGAGCTGAGGTGTGTGAGGAAGTACATCTCATGTAATTATTGTAGATTGTATTGTCATTTTCTTTGTGAACAGAGAAAAAACTGATTCAGAGCACAAATGTCTTCTTAAAGGAGAGAAGTATTGCCATACTGGTTCTGATCCACTGTCTTCAACTCTGTCTTCTGTTCCAAATAACATCCTCAAATGAAAGTTCTATTGTCTTCCTTGATGCCAATCTGAACAGTTAAGTGGCCTCAACCTCTCCTTTTTGGGGGGAGGCTTTTGTGGCTAAAGTTCACAAATTTGTTCAAACTCTTTTTGAATCTTTTCATATTACTTCTGTCAGTACCACCCATGAAATATTCAGGTATATATCTTTATAAAACTTGTTATAAAATTTACCTTTTGTGAACCAACACTCACATCCCTCGTGTTTATTATGCTCTCTCCTGAGCTATCATCATGTCTGTGGACATGTGAAATAAGTTTATTTTATCTATATTCATTATGTAATAATCATTGGTCATTGTCTTTCTCAGCCCTTGCTGATCTGGCATTCCCAAACCCACCAGGGACCTGTGGGAGAAATACAGGTGGCTCATGAAGTAAGAAAGGGAAATTTTTATCTCTTTTATTAATTTTTAATTAAAATTATAACTGCACACGTGTATGGAGTACAATGTAATGATTTGGTATATAATATGGAATGCTTAAATCAAACTGATTAGTATTTTCTTCCATCACAAATCTCACCAATAGCCACCATAAGTCTTTTCATATCACATTATAATCATTACGGATGTATTGAAACATCATTAATGTTCATTACTACTTTTATGAAATTATTAGACTTACTATCAGCTCTTGTTACTGTGCTAATAAAGGAGCACATATAAGACTATATCACCAATTTGTTTATAAAAATATTTTGTTATAAATACAAAAACATTTTGTTCCTTAGTTATATGGTGTATTCTGTTTTACACATTTAGAAATGTTATCTTGAGAATGTATCCATGATCACACTAGATTGACAAAGAAGAAAGTGAAGAATTCCTATTTTATAGACTGAAGATTTCCAAGATTTTTGGGATTCATTCTTCCTACAGCAGCTCATGTATCCTGGAAACCATTTTAAATGCTCTTATCTAGGATTGCAGTCCTATAACATAATGTTCTTGAGGACAAAACTGAACATAGTATTTAAGAAGCTGAAATGTTATGGTTTACATAAAAGTAAGCCTTTCTGCCTTATTTCCAATGCATATTTTGATGACAGTCCACATTTTATTATCTTTATCCTTAGCAGACACACATGCCTGGTATCCTAAGGAAACCGTTCTTTTTAAACTAATAGTATTTAATTTCACATGGGAAGCTATATTATTTATATTGAAATGCATTGCCTTATTACTTAAAGATGCGTCCTTTTAAACAATTTTATTTACTTATTTATTTATTTAGAGACAAAGTCTCACTCTGTCACCCTGGGTAGAATGTTGTGGCAGGATAGCTCACAGAAACCTCAAACTCTTGGGCTCAAGTGATCCTCTGCCCTCAGCCTCCCAAGTAGTTGGGACTACAAGCATGCATTCCCATGCCCACCTATTTTTTTCTGTTTTTAGTAGAGATAGGGTCTGGTCTCAAACTCCTGAGCTCAAGTACTCCACCCTCCTCAGCCTCTCAGAGTGCTGCGATTACAGGCCTGAGCCACGGTGCCTGGCTGCATCCTCTTTTTTTTTCCTGTTGCACAGTTTTATAAGAGTTTCCTCTATCTTTTTCAATGGCTTGGTTTTTCTCCTCCCATCCCCAGCTTGGTGTCAATTGTGAGACCCCCCTGTGTCTTTTCTTCTCAACGTCATTTATAAAGATGCTAAACAGCACTGCCTGGTGCTTATCTCTGAGAAACCAGACTCTTCACATTGTGCCTCTTTACTCAGAGACACTTTTCAGTGCTCTTTGTTTCCTAAACCAACTCTTTACATACAAATCCCCAAACCTACCCTGCGTCCTCAATCCAATGACAACTCATTGAATAAATAAAAAGTCCATTGAGTGGGAAAACTTTAATTAGCGACTAAGAAGTTCTGTTTCTCTTTCTCTGGATTCTTGCTTCCTTTCTCAAAGAATCCTAGTAAGTAGACAGGTATGATTTTCCCCATGTCGGAACCATCTGGCTTTTCTCTTAATAGGGGATGTTTAGATTGTATAGCTGTCCATTAAAAATGAATAATTTTATAAGTATCAGATTTCAGAGAGATGAGGTTTAGACAAGTCATTAGCAGATGCAGAATTCTGATTTTTCAAGAACTTATTTAGTAACTAAAAGGCATTCCCAGATATATAATCCTTCATATACCGGTATATACTCGCCTTTATCCTTCATATACCGGTATATACTCGCCTTTCTGTCTTTTCCTGCTCAGACGGTTCACTTACCATAACAGACTCTGAATGACTACCTGTTTTTCATAAAATGGTAGGAAGTAGCTACATTTGGCATTTGAATGGAATGGCCCCAAGAAATTCTATTTGTGATGGTAATATAAAACCCAGAAATCTTACACTAGTATCTTTAGAAAAAAGGAAAATAAAAGCCTTTTCACCGTGTTTTGTTGATGATCTGTTTTCTTCCTTACTCTCCTGAGTTCATCTGGTCTCAGTGAGATGTACTCATCAGTTCTGCCCCAGGGTATAGCCTTGCAGCTTGGTGCCCTCCTTGCAGTTGAATCTTGCATAATTAACACACTTGATGGTATTGTTGAGTTCGGTATTGAATTTCTCTTTATCATTTTCTTCTAGTAACTGCCATGCTCTTATCCAACCTCTCAGATTCACTCTGCCCAAACCTACGCTCCAATCTCTCCTAATTGACCATTATCATTAACTCAATTGTTAGCTTACTCTAACCATAATGACGGTAAACAATTGTGCTGATAAGCCGCTCTTACAAGGGTTACTGAAACAATTTGGCTCAGAGTAGCTCATATCCTCTTATTATAGGCGCCATCAACCATTTCTCCAGGTCCACCTTGGAGTTCTTATGAGTATGGAATGCATTTTCAATAAACAATTCCAGAATTGGTGGCCATTTATTTGAGTAGACTGCATATTTCGGCCAGTTTCATTCTTGAATTCCTTCAGAACTTTTGGGTGTGTGCCATCTCACTCTGACCATTAACATATTTATGTTGTAAATTTAGCTTCTTGGCATGCTTCTAGTATGTAATAGCCACAGGACCATCCTTTCCTTACTAACAGAAGCCTCATTCTGTTCAGATGAGGACAGAGGGGAGAAAGTGGGGTAGGTAAGTTCTGGCAGTCTTGGAGAACGAACCAGCCATGGAAATCCTATCTTGCATCAGTGGGTATCCATGGGACTATCATGGCTAATAAGAAGAAAGAAGATGTCTCTAGGGGACCTCTGGAAAGTATTTTGATTCCAAATAAAAGTCTAGGGCTTCTTGAAGGGAAAGTCTTTTTTCCTTTGCTCATTCCTCCCTTCCCGGCATGCTAGCATGCAGGTGTAACATCTGCATTGCTTAGCTGTCGGAGAAGCAGGACAGCAAGGTCCAGAGAAGCACAGAATGCTCCCCCTGCAGGCCAGTGTTTCAGTGCCCTTGCACTAACTATAATAATTAAATTTGAGTCTCAGTGTTATGTTGGGTAAATAAATAACTGTTCATAAGTCATATTTTCTGATACTTGCACCCAAACACATTGTTATCTGATTTGGGCTTAAAATAAAACAGTGTTTTTTGTTTGTTTGTTTTGAGACAGAGTCTTACTCTGTTGCCCTGGGTCGAGTGATATGGCATGATAGCTCCCAGCAACTTTTGGCCTTGAGCAATCCTCTTGCCTCAGCCTCTATAGTAGCTGAGACTATAGGCATGCACCTCCATGCCTGGCTAGTTTGTCTATTTTTCCAGAGATGGGAGCCTCTCTTGCTCAGGCTGGTCTTGAACTCTTGAGCTCAAGTGATGTACCCACCTCCACCTTCTAGAGGGCTAGGATTATAGGCATGAAACACCATGCCAAGTCAAAATAATGTTTTAACCACTCTTTACGTCTGGAATTTAGGTTAGAATTGAGTTCTAAGTTCTGGATTTTGTGTGTAACTATAAGTAAGAATCAAACATCTTAGAGGACATTTTGGGAACAAAATATCATCTAGTCCTCCTTGGTAGAATTAAGAGAAAGAGAAGATGGGAGGCGCCTCTGGCTCAAAGGAGTAGGGAGCCGGCCCCATAAGCTGGAGTTGGCGGGTTCAAACTCTGCCCAGGGGTTTAAAAAAACAAACAAACAATAATAAAGGGTGGTGCCTGTGGCTCAGTCAGTAAGGCCCCATATATGGAGGGTGGCGGGTTCAAACCCAGCCTGGGCCAAACTGCAACAAAAAAATAGCTGGGCGTTGTGGCAGGCGCCTGTAGTCCCAGCTACTCGGGAGGCTGAGGCAAGAGAATCACTCCCAGGAGTTGGAGTTTGCTGTGAGCTGTGTGATGCCACAGCACTCTACCGAGGGCAACGGAGTTAGACTGTTTCTACAAAAAAAACAAAACAAAAGACTTGGAAAAAGTTAAGAGATCAACCTTATCTGATTTGTAGATAATTATTTAATAACATAAACATAAAATAGAGGTGAAATTTAATGAATGTGGGAAAAATCTAATAAATGAGTTAAAACCAGTAAGACCAATGAGACTGGAACAGATACTTATATGTTCATGTTTATAGCAGCAATATTCACCACAGTCAAAAGGTGGACACATCCCAGGTGTGTCTACTAGGGGAGGAAAAGATACCCAAGGTACCTACCGTTCAGTCTTAAAAAGGAAGGAAATTTTTTTTTTTTTTGGTAGAGACAGAGTCTCACTTTATCGCCCTTGGTGGAATGCCGTGGCGTCACACAGCTCACAGCAACCTCCAACTCCTGGGCTTAGGCAATTCTCTTGCCTCAGCCTCTCAAGTAGCTGGGACTACAGGCGCCTGCCACAATGCCCGGCTAGTTTTCTGTTTTGTAGTTCGGCCGAGGCCGGGTTTGAACCTGCCACCTTCGGTATATGGGGCCGGCGCACTACTCGATGAGCCACAGGAGCCGCCCAGGAAGGAAATTCTTACATATGCTACAACATGGATGAACCTTTAAGGTGTCAGACTAACTGAAATAAGCCAGCCACAAAAGAACAAATGCTGCATGATTCCACTCATACAGCCCTCAGATTCAGAGAAAGAAAGTAGATACAGAAGGTTGCTGGGAGCTGGGATGGAAGAAAAGAGGCAATTATAGTTTAGCTAGTATGGAGTTTCAGTTTTGGAAGATAAAAAAAAATTGTGGAGGCTGAGCCTGGTGGCTCATGCCTATAGTTGTAGCACTCTGGGAGGTCAAAGCAAGAGAATCACTTGAGCTCAGGAATTTGAGATTAACCTGATCGAGAGTGAAATCCTGTCTCTATTAAAAATAGAAAAATAATTCCAGCATTGTGGCAGGCACCTGTAGTCCCATCCAGCTACTTGGGAGGCTGAAGCAGGAGGATCACTTGAATTTAGGAATTGGAGGCTGCTGTGAGCTATGATGATGACATGGCATTCTAGCCTGGGCTATAGTAAGACTCTGTCTCCAAAAAAAAAAAAAAAAAGTTCTGGTGAACTTTTGATGGTTGTACAACAGTGAAAAAGTACTTAATGCAACCGAACTGTACATTTAAAAATGGTTTAAATGGTAAATTTCATGTTACCATTTTAAAAAATACCATATAATTTACCATAATAAAAAAAGCCCAATCCCCAGTAAGATCAACATTAACAGGGCTAAATATAAAATTACATGGGACTCAGTAACAAAATCACTCCAGAACAGAATGGAGAAGATCTGGCTTATAAAACCAAGATATTTGGTTTGGCCTCTCATAGGAGCCAACAGGGTGTGAGGGGGCTGTTGAAACAAATAAAACCCTAGCACTCAGCCGCATTAATAGTCTTCATCCCCATCACTAAGGTCTAAACAGATTAGACCCCACCTAAGGATCAGCGTCTGTTATAAGAACACAGATTTGGCTGGGCATGGTGGCTCAAAACCCATCTCTTAAAAAAAAAGAGGAGAGGCTCGGCGCCTGTGGCTCAACGGGCTAAGGCGACAGCCACGTACACCTGAGCTGGCAGGTTCGAATCCAGCCAGGGCCCGCCAGTAGTCCCAGCTACTTGGGAGGCGGAGGCAGGAGACTCGCTTGAGCCCAGGAATTGGAGGTTGCTGTGAGCTGTGA
>CAUYON010180318.1:0-26020 GCA_963573935.1 Arctocebus calabarensis
TTTTCTTTTTGAGACAGACTCTCAAGCTGTCGCCCTGGGTAGAGTGCGGTGGTGTCACAGCTCACAGTAACTTCAAACTTTTGGGACTTAAGTATTCTCTCTCTTTCTTTTTTTTTTTTTCTTTTTGAGAAAGAGCCTCAATCTTTTTCCCTGGGTAGAATGCTGTGGCATCACAGCTCACAACGATCTCCAACTCCTGGGATCAAGTTATTTTCCCGCCTCCGCCTCCAAAGTAGCTGGGACTACAGGCACTTGCCACAACGCCTGGCTATTTTTTTTTTTTTTTTGAGACAGAGCCTCAAGCTGACACCCTGGATAGAGTGCCGTGACATCACAGCTCACAGCAACCTCCAACTCCTGGGCTCAAGCGAGTCTCTTGCCTCCGCCTCCCAAGTAGCTGGGACCACAGGTGCCCGCCACAACGTCCTGGCCATTTTTTGGTTGCAGCCGTCATTGTTGTTTGGCAGGCCCGGGCTGGATTCGAACCCACCAGCTCAGGTGTACGTGGCCGGCGCCTTAGCCCGCTCAGCCACAGGTGCCAAGCCAACGCCTGGCTATTTTTTGGTTGCAGTTGTCACTGTTGTTTGGCAGGCCCGGGCTGGATTTGAACCCGCCAGCTCTGGTGTATGTGGCTGGTGCCCTAGCCCCTAAGCACAGGCGCCAAGTCTGGGCTGGAACCTTTTGACTGGAGATAAAAAGGGAAAGACCAAACCAGTCAGGGAGCTTGGCCATTTTGAAGTCTCCTTTTTTTTTTTTTTGAGGAAGAGTCTCACTTTGTCACTCCCAGTAGAGGTTAGAAGGCTGTTGCATCATAGCTCACAGTAACCTCAGACTCAGGAGTTCAAGCGGTCTTTTGCCTCAGCCCAAGTAGCTGGAATTATAGGCACCAGCCACAACACCTGGCTATTTTTAGAGGTGGGGGGTCTTGCTCTGGTTCAGGCTGGTCTCAAACTCGTGAGCTCAGGCAATCCATCCATCTTTGCGTCCCAGGGTGCTGGGATCACAGGCGTGAGCCACTGTGCCCAGCCCATTTTGAATTCTATGCTGTTTACTCCCCTGGCTGAATAAAAGCCTTTTTCCTCTTAAATGTGGTGTTTGGGTGTTTGTTCTCTCCACTGGGCCTCGTTTTTCCAAAATGTGAAGACTTGCAGGAGAACTTTCCTGGCAGCGCTGCTAGGAGTGTTTGATCACTGCATCCCTGGGCCTGCCTGTCCGGGCTACAGGTAGGTTCCCCTGGTATAGCACTTACACAGTACTTACTGGAGCAGTCTAGGGGTCCCTTTGTGATGGCCAGCAATGTTACCAGACCAAAAGGGTCCAGCCGCCTGTCACTGTCAGCCAATATACAGAGATGGGAATAGGTGCACCAAACTGTATTTGTTAGAAGGTTGGCAGTTCTGGGGAACAGTGACAGTAGCGTCTTCAAGACTGTTCTGTTCTTCCATTTCCATAATAATAGTTTTATTTATAATGGTTCACAGTACAGACCACAACAACCCTTTATTTTTTGAGACAGAGACTCAAGCTGTAGCTCTGGGTAGAGTGCTGTGGCATCATAGCTCACATAGCTCATAGCCCAACTTGGGCTCAGGCTATCCTCTTACCTCAGTTTTTCTTTCTTTCATTTTTTTTTTTTAACATTTTAAACATTTTTGTTGTTGTTGTTGCAGTTTTTGGCCAGGGCTGGGTTTGAAACCGCCACTTCTGGTATATGGGGCCAGCACCCTACTCCTTTGAGCCACAGGTGCCACCCTTACCTAATTTTTTTAATTTTTATTTATTTTTTTATTTTCTTGAGACAGAGTGTTACCACGTCACCCTCAGTAGCGTGCTATGCTGTCACGGCTCAAGGCAACCTCCAACTCTTAAGCGATTCTCTAGCCTCAGCCTCCCACATAGTTGGGACTACAGGCACCCACCACAGCGCCTGGATATTTTTTTGGTTGTAGTTGCCATTGTTGTTTGGCAGGCCCAGGCTTGGTTCAAACCAGCCAGCTCTATATACGTGGCTGGTGCCCTAGCTGCTGAGCTCCAAGCTCCAAGCCTTTTTCTTTTTTGAGACAGAGCATCAAGTTATTATAGCCCTGGGTAGAGTGCCGTGGTGTCACAGCTCACAGCAACCACCAACTCCTGGGCTTAAGCAATTCTCTTGTCTTAGCCTCCCAAGTAGCTGGGACTACAGGCACTCACCACAACACTCTGCTATTTCGTGGTTGTATTTGTCATTGTCTGGCAGGCCAGGGCTGGATATGAACCCATATAGGTGAAAAAGCCTATATGTACCTTTAGATAGATTCATTCTGTGAGAACAGGTTTGAAGTTTTTTTAGTGAGTTTGGAAGGATAGACCAGGATAGAACTCCATTTTGACCTTAGGCCTGCTCACCTTCGTGAACAAAGGCTTGGTCCTGGGGGCAGGGCTTGCAGGCAAGACTTCTGCATATCTTAGGAATCTGCACCACTCCTAGAGAATGAATAACCGTCTCTGGATGGTCTGTTCAGGCTCTAGCATTCAAGCAGCTTATTCTCCCAGAGTTTGCTTTGTGGCTTAGATTTAATTTTAGATGTAATGATGGTAAAAGATAATAGTTAATGGAGTATTGTGTTAGTTGATCAATAGGTGGGCACCGGGCCAGTGATGGGTTGGTCATAAGGTGGTCAGGTGATGATCACGAGAATCAAGTCACCAGGTTTTAGATGGATGATGTATTCGTCATAAGATTATTGACTAATAGTGTATACGTGTAGTATTGGCTATATAAGCTGTGTTAAAATAAAGATTTCTTGCTACATGCCTAAGAGAGCTTGTAGCCTCCCTTATTCCATACAATTCCTTCAGCAGGTCTTAGCCCCTGTGACATCGCTCTGCACCCCAGATTCCAGCAACAAACCACCTGCACTGGTGTATGTGTGGCTGGCGCCAGAGTCTCATTATGTAGCCTACGGTAAAGGGCTGTGGCATCACAGCTCACAGCAACCTCAAAGTCTTGGGAGAAGCAATTCTCTTTCCTTAGCCTCCCAAGTAGCTGGGACTACAGGCACCTGCCACAACGCCCAGCTAATTTTTGTTTTTTGTTGTTCTTGTCATTGTTGTTTAGCAGTCCTGGGCTGCGTTCCAATCTGCCAACCCTGGTGTATGTGGCTGGTGCCCTAACTACTGAGCTACAGGCACCAAGTCTGTATATTTATTTATTTATCTTATTTATTTATTTAGTAGAGATGGGGGTATCACTTTTGCTCAGGCTAGTCTTGAAATTGTGAACTCAAGCACTCATCTGCCTCAGTCTTCCAGAGTGCTAGCATTATATTCATGAGCCACTGTGCTGGCCTTACGGTGTTGCTCTGGGTAAAGTGCCCTGGCGTCATCATAGCTCACAGCAACCTCAAACTCTTGAGCTCAAGTGATCCTCTTGCCTCAGCCTCCTGAGGAGCTGGAACCACAGGCACACACCACAACCCCCAGCTAGTTTTTCTATTTCTTTTTTTTTTTTTTTAAACAGTCTCACTTTGTCACCCTTGGTAGAGTGCAGGGCATCATAGCTCACAGCAACCTCAAAATTGGACTTGAGCGATTCTCTTGCCTCAGGCTCCCAAATAGCTGGGACTACAGGTGCCTGCCACAACACCTAGCTATTATTTTTGCTCAAGCTGGTTTTGAACCTGTGAGCTCAGTCAAGCCACCTGCCTCAGCCTCCCAGTGTCAGGATTACAGGCGTGAGGCACCTCGCCCAGCCTAGTTTTTCTATTTTTTAGTAGAGATGGGATCTTGCTCTTGCTCAGGCTGGTCTAGATTCCTGAGTTTTAATCAATCCTCCTACCTTGGTCTCCCAGAATGCTAGGATTCCAGGTGTTCCAGCTGTGAGCCATTGACCTAAATGGATTATTTTTTCTATTTTGCTATTTCCTACCCATGATGCCACCTGAAGAAAAAGTCAAAACGTAACTCAAGACAGTGCTAAGCTTCAAAGGGACAAAAGCATTTCAGACGTAGCTACTGAAAGTCTCTCACCTTAGAGAACATCATTTTACCTTGTATTTGTGAGCTAACCTCTCCACAGAGCCTGAGTCTTTATCAGAATCTGTCAGATAGTGAAGTTCTACAATCAATAAGAACAGTCCTTCAAGGCGAAGGGATGCTGCAGGGAAGACTGAGAACTGGACAAATGGGACTTGTTTCTTATTTTAAGTCACTCTGATCTAGAGGAAACTACTTCCGGTCCAAATAATATTTTATTTGAGAAAAATACGTGTAGCTTTGCATATAGATGCTAGTTAATCCCAGGTTAATTCCCAGGTGTCCTAGAATTCTCCTGTGGGTTTAAATAGTTGGGAGGGATGTGTCCACACTCCCCAGGCAGAGGCTCCTGCTGTCAGAGAACAAAGCAAGGCCAACCTGGGCCGCCCTCCTATGCTCAACTTGGGCAGAGCTGGTCCAAGCCTTCCTACTTGAGGGTGCTGTCACCCTCTTAAAGACTGAGGGAAATGGAAGGCTGTCCCCCTTCCCCACATGAACCTCCACCTCATACTAAGTTCTCTCACCCTGCCGGCCTGTATCTGTGAGTGACACATTTACTCCCATGGAGCAGGGAACCCCTACAATCATTTTTTTTTAGGCAGCGTCTCAAGCTGTCACCCTGGTAGAGTGCTGTGGCATCACAGTTCACAGCAACCTCCCACTCTTGGGCTTAAGCGATTCTCTTACCTCAGCCTCCCAAGTAGCTGGAACTAGAGGCACCTGCCACAACACCTGGCTATTTGTTGTTGTTGCAGTTGTCACTGTTGTTTTAGCTGACCCAGGCTGGGTTCGAAACCGCCAGCCTAGGTGTATGTTGCTGGCTCCCTACCTGCTGAGCTATGGGTGCCGCTGAACCCCTACAATCTTGGGAGGGTCATGACCGCACTCTCACAGGGCAGGGACCCCCACCCTCAGAGAGATGTCCTTGTGCCCCAGGACGGAGACACTCCCCCAACTCTATGTGGGTGGACAGGGTGCTCACTCTACAGCACAAGGACTCCAAATAGTTCTTGAGCAGCATTGCCTTAGGCCAATCCTGGTAGCTGGGGCCTCTCTCTCAGGTGGAGACTACCCTCCTACCTGGGACCTGTACTCAAAGTCCCATGGCTTTAATGAGGGCACCTCGGAGACAGCAGCTCCAGGGGAAGGTGCTGCAGGTGGCAACACCTCCTATAGGCTGGTGCACCTGGCCAACTGCACCTGGACACATCCACATCTCATGTCTCCACGACACCTACATGAGATTCAGGCCGATGAATCCAGCTTCCTCTGTTTCTAGAGAAGTGGCCCCAAATTCAGCCTGGTGTAGGAAAGAATTGGTCCCTGAGGGGTGATTATGAGCAGGGCTTGTTGTTACTCAAGTTAGGGCCCTACTGAATCCCATTCACAATAAGCTTGGCCCTGGGGGTGATATTTTAAATAGCTGAGGCCATCTTGGGACCTGTGGGGCCTGCTAGAAGGCTGTGGTCCAAGGCAATTTTTGCTAGCTATCAGGGAGTTTCCAGAGAGAGTGCACAGCTCTTAAAATTGAAGGTGTTTATGCCTAAGATGAAACTGAATTCTATTTGGGCAAGAGATGTCATTATGTATACAAAGCTAAAGAACACACAATGACTCCTGGTGCAAACCAAACAAAACCAGAGTAATGTGGGGAAAGGCAACTGGGGAGGGAGAGAGGGTGCAGAAACAGTGGCATGGTTTGTGCCAAATTCCAAAGCAACCTTCCTGCTAAAGCCACTGAGCACAGAATCTGTATGACACTATACCCTTCAAGGATTAAACTCATGAAAAGTAAATAAATAAAAGTGGATTGGTGCTCTTGTAAAAAAAATAATAATAATAAAATAAAATAGCTGAGGCCAAGGTCCCAGGGTTTGGTTGCTAAGGGTGTAGGACTGACACTCCAGACTTACCTCCTCGATGGGATGTCCATTTTGTTTCCAGAGTAATCACCTATGAGTTAGGAAGGGAGGCAGGTGTCCTGCAGTCTGGACCTATGTGATGTCACAGGTATCTCCATGGCAACCCAGTGTCTGGAACTGAGGTCCATGGGCCAGGGCAGCATCTTTGGGGAAGGTCCACAGGCCCTCCTGATCCCACCATCACTTCCTTTCCCTCACTCCCGTGGGGTCCCAGTCCTCTCTGATTACTCCACAGTTTCCTCCTACCAGATCCTGCTGACTCTGCCCAACGCCCAGGTCCTAGCAGGCCTCCTTGGATGCTTTCCCTGAGCATTCTTCATGCTCCACTCACAGCCAGAGAGGTCTTTGTAAGGATATAGTTTTGCCACAAAATCTTGGACGATTCCCTTGTGTCCCTAGATGACGTCTAAACCCTTTAATATGGCCACAAGGCCCCACACCTTCCTCCAGCAGCAAGCACCTTTTACCGTCCCTACAGAGATCTGTTTTACCCATGGCTGTAACCCCTTACACCTTCATTTTTTTTTGGAGACAGAGCCTCAAGCTGTCACCCTGGATAGAGTGCCGTGGCATTACAGCTCAACGCAACCTCCAATTCCTGGGCTCAAGTGAGTCTCTTGCCTCCGCCTCCCAAGTAGCTGGAACTAAAGGCGCCGGCCACAACACCCGGCTATTTTTTGGTTGCAGCCGTCATTGTTGTTTGGCGGGTCCAGGCTGGATTCGAACCCGCCTGCTCAGGTGTACGTGGCTGGCACCTTAGCCCGTTGAGCCACAGGCGCCGAGCCCCCTTACACCTTCTATCATTTCTGATTCTGGGAGGCACCAAGTCATATCCCCTCCCAGCCACCCACAGCTCTTTCTTCTGCCATTAATGCTCCCATCACTTTCACCCCTGCCTCTGGCTCTTTTCTACTTAAATTTTGGGCTTGGAACCTCCTCCAGGAAGCCTTCCTCAACCTTCCAAGTCTTTTTTTTTTTTTTTCCTTTTTGAGACAGAGTCTCACTATGTCGCCCTGGTAGAGTGCTATGGTGTCACAGTTCACAGAAACCTCAAACTCTTGTACTTAAGTGATTCTCTTGCCTCAGCCTCCCATGTAGCTGGAACTACAGGCACCTGCTACAACGCCCAACTGTTTTGTTTTTTGTTGCAGTTGCCTTTGCTGTTTAGCAGGCCCAGGCCAAGCTTGAACCCGCCAGCCTCAGTGTATGTGGCTGGAGCCATAACCACTGTGCTATGGGCACTGAGCCAACCTTCCAAGTCTTGATTAGGAGCTACCCCTTGGTGCTACTGCAGCAGGCCAGACCAGCCTATGTAGAAGGTATCTGTTAATTTCTATGCTACTCACTAGATTGTCATCCTCTGAGCCTAGGGACTTTGCTCCTACCTAGCACGGTGTCTGGCAGAGTAACCACTCAAAAATATTTTTTAAAATCTTTTTTTTTTTTTTTTGGAGACAGAGCCTCAAGCTATCACCCTGGATAGAGTGCTGTGGCATCACAGCTCACAGCAACCTCCAATTTCTGGGCTCAAGCGAGTCTCTTGCCTCCGCCTCCCAAGTAGCTGGGACTACAGGCGCCCGGCACAATGCCCAGCCATTTTTTGGTTGCAGCTGTCATTGTTGTTTGGTGGGCCAGGGGTGGATTCGAACCCTCCAGCTCAGGTGTACGTGGCTGGCGCCTTAGCCCATTGAGCCACAGGCACCGAGCCCAAAAATATTTTTTGAATGAAAAACGAAAGGAATTGGCACACTGAAACTGCCATAAATCATGTTAACGTCTAACCTGTGTTTTTTTGTTTTTCTGGGGTTTTTTGTTTGTTTGTTTTTGAGACAGAGTTTCACTTTGTCACTCTGGGTGAAGTGCCGTAGCATCACAGCTCATAGCAACCTCAAACTCTTCAGCTTAAGCAATTCTTTTCCCTCAGCCTCCCAAGTAGCTGGGACTACAGGCACCCACCACATCACCTGGCTATTTTTGGTTGTAGTTGCCATTGTTGTTTGGTAGGCTGGGCTGGATTCGAACCCATCAGCTCTGGTGTATGTGGCTGGTGCCCTAGCCACTGAACTACAGGTGTCAAGCCATTTTGTGTTTTGTTTTTTTTATTTTTTGAGGCAGTGTCTCACTTTGTCACCCCTGGTAGAGTGCCGTGAGGTTATAGCTCACAGCAACCTCAAACTCTTGCGCTCAAGCTATTCTCTTGCCTCAGCCTCCCAAGTAGCTGGAACTACAGGCACCCGCCACAACACTCACCTATTTTTATAGCCAGGGTCTTGCTCTGGCTCAGGCTGGTCTCCAACCGGTCAGCTCAGGCATTCCCCTCGGCCTGCCAAATGTTGGGATTACAGGGATGAGCCACCACACCCAGTAGTTTTGGGAGTTTTTTTGGAGACGATGGAGACAGAGTCTCACTCTGTCACCCTGGGTAGAGTGCCACAGCAGTCTTAGCTCACAGCAACCTCAAACTTTTGGGCTCAAGCCATCCTCTTTCCTCAGCTTCCGAAATAGCTGGGACTACAGGCACCTTCCATACCACAACACCTGGCTAGTTTTTCTATTTTTAGTAGAGATGAGGTCTAGCTCTTGCTCAGGCTGGTCTTGAACTCCTAAGTTCAAGCAATCCATCTGTCTTGGCCTCCCAGAGAGCTAGGATTACAGGCATGAGCCATCCTGCCAGAACGGATGTTTTTTGTTTTTGTTTTTGTAGTAGTTTTTTTTATTTTATTATATTTATTTATTTATTTAGAGACAGAGTTTCACTTTGTCCCCCTTGGTAGAGTGCTGTGGCGTCACAGCTCACAGCAACCTCCAGATCTTGGGTTTTGCTGCAGTTTGGCCGTGTTCAAACCCACCACCCTCGGTATATGGGGCCTGTGCCCTACTCACTGAGCCACAGGCACCGCCCACCCTTTTGTTGTAATTTTTAAAATCAGGAGGTGTGAGTCCTCAAACTTTGTCCTTCTTTTTCAAGACTGTTTGGTCCTTCTAGGTTTTTTGCATTCCCATATAAATTTTAGGATCAAGTTGACAATTTTTTCAAAAAAAAAAAAATGCCAGCTGGGATTTTATTTTATTTTTGATTTATTTATTTATTTATTTATTTGATACACAGTCTTATTTTGTCACCCTCAGTAGAGTGCTGTGGTGTCACAGCTCACAGCAACCTCCAACTCTTGGGCTTAGGCGATTCTCTTGTCTCAGCTTCCCGAGTAGCTGGAACCACAGGTGTTTACCACGACACCTGGCTATTTTTTTGTTGCAGTTTGGCCAGGGCTGGGTTTGAACCTGCCACTCTCGGTATATGGGGCTGGCATCCTACCCACTAAGGCACAGGGGCCTCCCTATTTATTCTTTTGAGACAAAGTCTCACTCTGTTGCTCTGTATAGAAGCCATAGCCTCCTGGTTCACAGCAACCTCAAACTCTTGGGCTCAAGAGATCCTCTTGCCTCAGCCTCCTTTGTAGGCAGACTACAGGCGCCTACCACAACACTTGGCCAATTTTTCTATTTTTAGTAAAGATGTGGTCTCACTCTTGTTCAGGTTGGTCTCGAACTCCCAAGCTCAAGCAATTCTCCTGCCTCAGCCTCCCAGAGTGCTAGGTTTACAGGCATACATAAGCAAGCCACCTTGCCCGGCCCCCAGCTGGGATTTTAATAGAGATTTTGTTGAATCTGTAGATCAATTTGGATAGTATTGCTATCTTCACAATATTAAGTCTTCCAGTCTGTGAATATGTGGTATCTTTCCATTTTAACTTGTCTTTGATTTCTTTCTTTTTTTTTTTCTTTGAGACCTCTCATTTTGTCGCCCTTGGTAGAGGATGGTGGCATCACAGCTCACAGCAACCTCAAGCTCTTGCTCTTAGGCGATTCTCTTGCCTCAGCCTCCTGAGTAGCTGGGACTACAGGTGCCCACCACAACGCCCAGCTATTTTTTTTGTCACAGTTTGACCGGTTTGAACTGGCCACCCTTGGTATATGGGGTCAGCACCCTACTCACTGAGACATAGGCGCTGGCCTGTCTTTGATTTATTTCAACAGTTTCCTACAATTTTCAGTGTATAGTATAAGTTTTACATTTCTTTCTTTCTTTCTTCCTTTCTTTTTGAGACAGAGCCTCAAGCTGTCACTCTGGATAGAGTGCCGTGGCATCACAGCTCACAGCAACCTCCAATGCCTGGGCTCAAGCGAGTCTCTTGCCTCCACCTCCCAAGTAACTGGGACTACAGGCGCCCGCCACAATGCCTGGCCATTTTTTGGTTGCAGCCATCATTGTTGTTTGGTGGGCCCGGAATTAGAAGCCGCCAGCTGAGATGTACTTAGCTGTTGAGCCACAGGCGCTGAACCAAGTTTTACATTTACATTACTTAGTTAGTTAGTTAGTTAGTTAGTTTTGTGGACAGAATCTCATTCTGTCACCCTGGGTAGAATGTCATGGCATCATAGTGCCCAGCAACCTCAAACTCTTGAACTCAAATGACCCTCTTGCCTCAGCCTTCCAAGTACCTGGGACTACAGGCACCCGCCACAAGGCCCAGTTAATTTTCCTGTTTTTAGTAGAAATGGGATCTCACTCTTGCTGAGGCTGGTCTTGAATTCCTAAGCTCAAGAATCCACACGCCTAGGCCTCCCAGAGTGCTAGGATTACAGGCGTGAGCCACTGCACTTGGCCAGTAAATTAATTTTTAAGTATTTTATTCTTTTTGATGCTTTGTATAAATAGAATTGTTAATTTTGCTTTTGGATTATTCATTGTTACTGTATATAAATACAGTTGGTTTTTGTATATTAATCTTGTATCCTGAAACCTTCCCAGATTCATTTATTAGTTCTAATAAATATGTTTGTGTTTGTAATCCTTAAGAGTTTCTATATACAAGTTCTTGTCATCTATAAATACAGATAGACCTTATTACTTTCTATCCAATCAGGATAACTTTTACTTCTTTTTGAGACAGTCTTTATCAACCTCGGTAGAGTGCTGTGGTATCATAGTTCACAGCAACTTCAAACTCTTGGGCTTAAATGATTCTCTTGCTCAGCCTCTCAAGTAGCTGGGACTATAGATGCCCACCACAACGCCCACCTATTTTTTTTGCTCAGGCTGGTCTCAAACCTGTAAGATCAGGCAATCCACCTAACTCGGCTCCCAAGTGCTGGGATTACAGGCATGAGCTACCTTGCCCAGCCCTGCTTCTTTTTCTTGGTCAAGTGCACCTGGCTAGAACCTTCAGTTCAACATTAAAGTGATGAGAATGAACATCCTTGTCTCTTGTTCAGTTGCTTGTTTAATTGTGCATTTGATTGTAGTACCAAGTACATTGAGTATGTTTAAATACAGAGATATATTAAGAAAAAGCTGAGCCTCGGCGCCTGTGGCTCAAGCGGCTAAGGCACCAGCCACACACACCTGATTAGTATCCAGCCCGGGCCTGCCAAACAACAATGATGGCTGCAACCAAAAACTAGCCAGGTGTTATGGCGGGCACCTGTAGTCCAAGCTACTTGGGAGGAGGAAGCAGGAGAATCGCTTGAGCCCAGGAGTTGGAGGTTGCTGTGAGCTGTGATTCCACAGCACTCTACCCAGGGTGACAGATTGAGGCTCTGTCTCCAAAAAAAAGAGAGAGAAAACAAAGAAAAAGTTGAAATATTTATGGATGAAATAATACTGGCATTGCCTCAGAGTAGCTTGGAGAAAGGGGGAAGATGGCATATAGTAGGGATGTGTGGGTATCAGCTGGCGGCTGGGGATAGTGATAATCGCATGGGGTTCCAGACTCTTCCACTTTTTTTTCTCAGAAAGAAACATTTGATAGGTACTTATGAACTGAAACCATGTCTCAGGCAGCTGCGAGATAAGCTGAGATGCGACTGTTGAGCCCCGCCCTATTCTGTCTACTTTTGTGTACATTTGAAATTCACAGTAGAAAACGAAAAAGTAAAATAAGAAATATGTAGAGCCAAAAAGAAAGAACTAAGGAAATAGGAGTAGAACATTATGGGAAATAAAAGGTCCATTGAGGAATTTGAGCTCTGGGCAAGAATGCTGGAACACCTGCAGCTGCTACCAACCAGCTAGAAACACAGCTGGGCCACCCCATTCCCCTTCTCCCTCACTGGACCCACAGTGCCCACAGGCCTTTCAGCTGCAGTTGGTTGTTGTGTCTCTTAAAGTTCTTTCGAGAACAGTTGTTGGTTATAAATAGCATTTATTTGTGGAAGAGACCAACCCAAATATTCCACAGATAGTCTGGATTTCTCCAGAATCTACCTCATAGTGTCATAGAGCATGTCCTTTTATTCCTTGTATTTCCTTTTTTATTCCCCCTTCTTTAGAGACAGACTCTTACTCTGTTGCTCAGGCTGGAGTGTAGTGGCATCTTCATAGCTCTCAGCAACCTCAAACTCCTGGGCTTAAGTGATCCTCCTGCCTCAGCCCAATGAGTGGCTGAGACTACAGCCTCACAACACCGTGCCTGGCTTTGTTTTTTTTTGAGACAGAATCTCACTACATCTTCCTCGGTACATCTGTCACCTTCCTGTGACATCACTGCTCACAGCAACCTCAAACTCTTGGGTTTAAGTGAGTCTCTTGCCTCAGCCTCTTAAGTAGCTGGGACTACAGGTGCCCACCACAACACCCGGCTATTTTTTGCTTGCAGTTGTTATTGTTGTTTAGCAGACCCGGACCAGGCTCGAACCTGCCAGCTTCAGTGTATGTGGCTAGTGCCCTACTCACTGAGCTATAGGTGCCGAGCCAGCTTTTTTTTTTTTGTAGTTTTTATGGTTTTATTTAAATACAAATAAAATGTGCACTTGAGCTGTCCATTCATTTTCTTCACTGCGCAACCTAGCATTGGGACTGGCAACTCTGATGGCCAGCTGGGCTGCTATTTCCACAATGGCTTTGAGTTTCTTGGAGGAAATGCTGTAAGCAATCTCTGCACGGTAAAATTTGTTGCACTTTCAGCAGCATTTCCAGCTCCTTGACTATGGACAAGGAACTTCCAGAAACCACTGGGCAGCATATGCTTTGTTTTCTTGTTGCTCCCATGATCAATGTTGGGCATCAAGATCTGGCCCTTGAATCTTCTCCAAACCCTGTTGTAATACCTCTGGGTTTCCACCAGTTACACTTAATTTTGACATATCAGTCTGACTGGTGCCAGATAAATTTCTTTGTCCTATTTTTGACGATCTTTAGCTTTACACAGGGTCTGAGGGCAGCCAAGATGTCACATAGAAGATGGCTGCCACCTCCACAGGTAGTGTCAGAGAAGAGTGCTTTTTACACTTATTTATTTTCTTTCTTTCTTTCTTTTTTTTTTTGAAAAAGACTCTGTCTCACTTTGTCACCCTTAGTACAGTTCTGTGGTGTCACAGCTCACAGCAACTTCAAACTCTTGGGTTCAAGCGATTCTGTTGCCTCAGCCTCCCAAGTAGTTGGGTCTACAAACGCCCAACACAATACCTGGCAATTTTTTTAGAGATGAGGTCTCACTCTCGCTCAGACTGGTCTCAAACCTGTGAGCTCTGGGCAATCTATCCGCCTCAGCCTCCCCAAGTGACAGGATCTTTCTTTCTTTCTTTTTTTTGTAGAGACAGAATCTCACTTTATTGCACTCGGTAGAGTTCTATGGCGTCATCACGCAGTTCACAGCAACCTCCAAATCCTGGGCCTATGCGATTCTCTTGCCTCAGCCTTTCTTTCTTTCTTTCTCTTTCTTTCTTCCTTTCCTTTTCCTTTTCCCCTTCCCCTTCCCTTCCCTTCCTTTCCTTTCCTTGGCTTATGCGATTCTCTTGCCTCAGCCTTCCTTCCTTTCTTTCTCTTTCTTTCCTTTTCTTTCCTTTCCCTTTCCCTTTCTTTGTCTTTCCCTTTCCTGTCCTTCCTTTCCTTTCTTCCTTTCCTGTCTTGCCTTTCCTTCCTTCCTTTCCTTTCTTTCTTGAGATAGTTTCATTTCGTCTCCCTCGGTTGAGTGCCGTGGCATCATAGCTCATAGCAACCTCAAATTCTTGGACTTAAGCAATCCTTTTGCCTCGGCCTTCCAAGTAGCTGAGATTACAGGGGTAAGCCACTATGCCTGAACTGTGTTAGGACTTTACCAGTATATTCTCGTGTTTCTTTTGTGTTGCTTTGTTTTTTTAGAGACAGAGTCATTTTATCATCCTCAGTAGAATGGCGTGGCTTCACAGCTCCCAGCAACTTCCAACTCCTGGGCTTAGGTGATTCTCTTGCCTCAGCCTCCCAAGTAGCTGGGACTACAGGTGCCCGCCATGACGCCCGGCTATTTTTTTGTTGCAGTTTAGCTTGGGCTGGGTTTGAACCTGCCACCCTTGGTATCTCGGGCCGGTGACCTATTCACTGAGCCACAGGCGCTGCCCAATTCTTCAAATTTTCCACATTGCAGTATTGTAGAGAACATTTCTCTACATTTCTCCTAGTGCAACTGGGCAAGTCTTTCTCTAGTACATACCAGGAAGTAGTTCAGGATAAGTTCTTCAACTTCATTAGATATGCCAAATTGCTCTCCAGAGTAAGTGTATTGATTCCCACCTCCACCAGGGAGGATTATAGGTTTTAACTATTGCGCCTTCCCTGGTGGAGGTGTGAATCAATACACTCCACCAGTTTCCGTTTTCCAGACCCTAGCCAACATTTGGCATTATCCTACTTAAATTTCTGCCACTTGGGTTAGGGGTAAAACACATCTCCTTATGTTTATCATTTTCTTTTCTTTCTTTCCTTCTTGTTTTTTTTTTTTTTTTTTTTTTTGAAAGAGTCTCAAGCTGCTGCCCTGGGTAGAGCACCATGGCCTCATAGCTCATAGCAACCTCCAAATCTTGGGGTCAAGCCATCTCTTGCCTCAGTTTTTCTATTTTTAGTACAGACAGGGTTTTGGTCTTCCTCAGGCTGGTCTTGAACCTGTGAGCTCAAGCAATCCACTGGCCTCCACCTCCCAGAGTGTTAGGATTACCAGTGTGAGCCACCACGCCTGGCCATTTTCTTTTCATTTTTGAGACAGAGTCTCACTCTGTCACCCTGGATAGAGTGCTGTGGTGTTCATCATAGCTCACAGTAACCTCAAACTCTTGGACTCAAGTGACCCTCTTGCCTCAGCTTCCGAAGTAGCTGGGACCCCGGCACAATGCTGTATTTTTTTAGAGACCAGGTCTTGCTCTGGTTCAGGCTGGTTTTGAACTCATTAGCTCAAGCAATCTACCTGCCTCAAACTCCCAGAGTGCTAGGATTACAGTAGCGAACCACTTGACCCAGCTCAAGTGATCCTCTAGCTTCAACCTCCTAACTAGCTGGGACTAAAGGTGCCCACTACAGCACACAGCTAGGTTTAGAGATAGGATCTCTCTCGATGCTTAAGATGGTCTTAAACTCCTGAGCTAAAGCAATCCACCAACCTCAGCCTCCCAGAATGCTACAACTATAGGCATGAGCCACCACACCCACCCCCTTATGCTCATCTTCACTTTCCCTCTCCATAGGGAGGCTAAGCATCTTCTCATATGTCTGCGAACCTTTCAGGCTAAGGAAGGAGCCTGAGAAAGCAGAAGACACGGGCAAGGCGCAATAGTTAAAGCCTATAATCCTAGCACTGTGGATGCCTAGGCAGGGGGATTGCTTGTCAGGAGTTTGAAACCAGCCTGAGCAATACCCTGTCTCTAAAAGTAGCCAGGTATTGTGGCAAGTGCCTGTAGTCCCAGCTACTTGGGAGTCGGAGGCAAGAGAATCACTTGAGCCCAGGAGTTTGAGGTTGCCATGAGTTATGACTGTCAGTGGTGTTCACCGTTGATCAGGGCCCGGGGCAGTTGGTCTCTAGCCCTGGCTTATGTAGGTTCCAGAGGCTGACCGCTATGCTGTTATCTAGCTCAGGAACAATTGCTCTTAGGTGCCTGAGGGCTATTTACTTTAGCAGAAGAGAAATAGTTTTTGAGGGTGAAGTAGTCTTAGAATAGATCTTAGTCTTTAGCAGAGCTTAGTGATCTTTAGCAGAGACACAGCATGCTGGCATTCTGAAGACAGGAGAAGCAACAGAGTCAGAGTAGCAGGTCCATGATAGAATGCACACGCTCCCAACTTCCTGTTCCTCCAGCCTAATATAAGGCTGATCTCGTGCTTCTCAACACCACAGGTGTAGAGACTGCCAATTCACCAATGCTCTCATCTCATGAGCTCTCTTCTGCTTGTTACAAGAGCTAAATCCCTCCCCATGCCCTTTTCATCAAGGTGTTCCATTATTGAGCTATATAGGTGTTACCTATAACTCTCACTCCTCCTAGCCATAGGCTATACGGGCTACTACACATTGGCACTCTACCCAGGGCAGAGTGAGACTGCCTCAAAACATAAATAAAAATGAAGGGCCAGCAGGGTGTGGTGGTTCATGCCTGTAATCCTAGCACTCCGGGAGGCCAAGGTGGGAGGATTGCTTGAGCTTCAGAATTTGTGACCAGCTTGAGCAAAAGCAAGACCCCAGCTTTACTAAACATAGAAAAATTAGCCAGGCGTCATGGCCTGTGTTTGTGGTCCCAGCTACTCAGGAGGCTGAGGTAAGAGGACCACTTGAAACCAGGAGGTGGAGGTTGCAGTGGGCTATGATAACCCCACTGCACTTAGCTGGGTGACAGAAGGAGACTGCAAAATAGCATAATTCTCTACACCCACACTGAATGGTATTCAAAAGTTGAATGTTTCTTTGGTTTTCATTCTGGATTTTTTTTTTCAGTTTTAATCTGGAATTTAAAAAACAATGTTTTTCAAGCCCTAGAACTTTAACTGGTCAAGTGTTGGGGCTTTAAAGTGCTTTTATAAGATGATGTATGTTCCAAGCAAACAGATCCACTTGGCAGACAATATGCACAGCATATTGTCTTGTTGGCTCTGCAATAACATAATGCAATCTTTGTTCAGATTTTGATGGTGCTATTAATATACCATGACTCACTAAAAACCAGCTTCCCAGAATGTTCTTCCCAGGGAGGTGATGTGATATTCCCTCTTTTGAAATTGCAATCACAATATCAAAGGTTTGAGCAGATCTTGGAGGCATAGAAAGGGGAACATAAGCTTCCTAAATTGCACAGATTTCAGTAAATTGCCATGCCCACAGGAAAAGGAAAAACATCAGTTTTTCATTCAGTTAACAAATACGGATCAGGGCCTGCTATGTGCACCAAGTTAGACTCAGACTTTCCCTTCCCTCCTGGGCAGAGAGGAACCAGAGACACAGGGAGGCAGACCTGAAACTACAATCATTTTATTATAGTTGTATAATGTTACAGATAAGTAGAGGATACCAAGAGAGCCTATGCAAGAGCTTAAGTCAAGAAAAGATTTCCTGAAGAGAGAGATAAACAAATGGATGCCAGATAGCAGCAGGATTCAGTCTGGTGCAGAGAACATGAGGAGCATCCCAGGTAAAGAATTGCTTAATGGGTACAAGGTTGCTTAGGGAAATGACAAAGTTTTGGAAATAGTGGTGATAGTTACACAACATTTTGAAGGTAGTTAATGCCACTGAATTATGTACTTAGAAATGGTTAAAATGGGGCCAAGTGTGGTGGTTCATGCCTGTAATCCTAGCACTCTTGGAGGCCTGAGCAGGAGGATCCTTTGAGCTCAGAAGTTCAAGACCAGCCTGAGCAATAGTGAAACCCCTTTTCCACTGAAAATAGAAAAATTAGCCAGGCGTTGTGACAGGTATCTGTAGTCTCAGCTGCGTGGGAGACTGGGGCAGGAGGATCATGTGAACATAGGAGTTTGAGGTTGCTGTGAGCTAGGCTGACAATGGTACTCTCGCCTGAGGGCAACAAAGTAAGACTCTTGTTTCAACAACAACAAAAAATGGTTAAAATGGCATTTTTTTTTTTTTTTTTATACTGAGTCGCACTATGTTGCCCTCCGTAGAGTGCTATGGTGTCACTTCTCATGGCAACCTCAAACTCCTTTGGGCTTAAGCCATTCTCCTGCCTCAGCCTCCCAAGTAGCTAGGACTACAGGCACCCTCTACAACACTCAGCTATTTTTTGGCTGTAGTTGTCATTGTTGTTTGGCAGGCCTAGACTGGGCTTGAACCTGCCACCTCTGGTGTATGTGACTGGCACCCTAACTGCTTGAACTACAGGCACTGAGCCTTCTTTTTTTTTTTTTGAGACAAGAGTCTCAAGCTGTCACCCTGGGTAGAGTGCTGTGGTGCCACAGCTCACAGCAACCTCAAACTCTTAAGCTATTCTCTTGCCTCAAACCTCCCAAGTAGCTGGGACTACAGGTGCCTGCCATAACACCCGGCTATTTTTTGTTATTGTTGTTGTTGTCATTGTTGTTTGGCAGGCCTGGGCTGGATTTGAACCACCCAGCTCTGGTGTATGTTAGTGCCCAAGCCGCTGAGCTACAGGCGCCGAGCCTTTTATGTGTCTTTGTTTAGCAGCCCTGGGCCAGGTTCAAACCTACCAGCTTGTGACTGACACACTAACCACTGCGCTACTGGCGCCCAGCTGGGTTTTTTTTTTTTTTTTTGAGACAGAGTCTCACACTGTCACCCTGGTTAGAGTGCTGTAGCATCGTAGCTCACAGCAACCTCCAACTCAGGCTCAAGCGATCCTCTTGGCTCAGTTTTTCTATTTTTAGTAGAGATAGGGGTCTCGATTTTTGCTCAGGCTGGTCTCAAACCCGTGACCTCAAGCTATCCACCCACCTCGGCCTCCCAGAGTACTAGGATTACAGGTGTGAGCCACTGCAGCTAGCCATAAAATAACAAATTTTATGTTATGTACATTTTACCACCATGAAGGAATACCAAAAAAGAAAAGAAGACTGTTCTAGGCAGAGGAGCTCTGATATAAGGGCTTGTCAGTTTTGAGCTGTCCATCTTGGAATACCCACTGCCTACCTTCTGGAAACACTCTGACCTCATGAGGTTGCTGGGAGGCAAAAAGTGATGAAAAGACTAGACACTTGTTTTCCAGCTAAATGGGCTCAGTCAATCATACACTTTGAATGGGGCACCTGGTGAGAATCCTTTTGGAAAGAGAGCGCTGTCTGTTGCAAACCTTTTACTTGTGTGGCCATTCTGAGCTTTGGTTTCCTTGTCTATCAAAAGAGATACCTTCCTGGTAAGAATCCAAACTTGCTCTTTCACATGCTCACTTCTGAAGTGACAAGGAAAAGGAACAAAAGTCTTGCCATAAAGGGCTGTGGGCATGTGCAGCCTATTCACTGCATGAACTGCACCTGATACATACCCAAGGACAAAATTTTAACAAAGTTTGTCATTCAGAAGGAACATAGTGAAGGCTGCAGCTGTCAGGGACATTTCTGAAGCAAGTGTTGTCAATGCCTACGTGCATCTCAAGCTGTATGTGACCCTACATGTAGGGTCACATACAGGGTTACAGGGTTACTGTGTGAGCTGTGCTATTTACAGCAAGGTAGTTGGGAGGCATTCTTTTGAAACCAGTAAAAACCAAACAACCCCATCCTGCAGGTGCCACCCCACGACTTCCACCAAACACCATGGAAAGAGTTGTGTCCTTGAACACTGAAGAAAATCTATCGTTTGGGAAAACATAAAGTGGAAATACTTAAAAATAAGATTCCAGCTGGGCGCAGTGCCCCCAGCCTATAATCCTAGCACTCTGGGAGGCCGAGGCAGTGGAAAGCTTGAGCTCATGGGTTCAAGACCAGCCTGAGCAAAAATCGAGAGCCCATCTCTACTAAAAACAGAAAAAAAAACAAAACTAAAACTAAAGCAAGAGGATCACTTGAGTCCAAGAGTTGGTTGCTATGATGCCACAGCACTCTATCCAGGGCAACAGCTTGAGAATCTGTCTCAAAACAAACAACAAAAAAAAATTCCAAACTTAAATGAGATTCCATATCAGTTCCTGAAGCTGGCCAAGGGGAGTTGGTTTATAAAACAATTCCTTCTACCGTGTACGAAAGACAAAATTTATTATTTTCTGAAATAGCATGGCTTCTATAGGAAAAAAAAAAAAAAAAAAAAAATATATATATATATATATATATATATATTTGTGTGTGTGTGTGTGTGTGTGTAGACAGAGTCTCACTTTATCGCCCTCAGTAGAGTGCCATGGCATCACACAGCTCACAGCAACCTCCAACTCCTGGGCTTAGGAGATTCTCTTGCCTCAGCCTCCCGGTAGCTGGGACTACAGGCACACGCCACAACGCCCGGCTAAAAAAATAATTTTAACCTATTTAAAGTGTACGTTCAGTGGTAACTATATTCACATTATAGCTTCCTGATTAGCTGGCACTACAGGGGCACACTACCACACCTGGCTTTTTTTGGTAGAGACAGAGTCTCACTTTATTGTCCTTGGTCGAGTGCCGTGGCGTCACACAGCTCACAGCAACCTCCAACTCCTGGGCTTAGGTGATTCTCTTGCCTCAGCCTCCGGAGTAGCTGGGACTACAGGCACACGCCACAACGCCCGGCTATTTTTCTGTTTTGTAGTTTAGCCGAGGCCGGGTTTGAACCCACTACTTTCAGCATATGGGGCCAGCTCCCTACTCAATCAGCCACAGGCATCTCCCTTTTTTTTTTTGAGACAGTGTCACTATGTCTCCCTTGGTAGAGTGGCATGGTGTCACAGCTCCCAGCAACCTCAAACTCTTGGGCTGAAGTGATTCTCTTGTCTCAGCCTCCTGAGCAACTGGGACTACAGGCACTCCACATAACATCTGGCTATTTTTGGTTGCAGTTGTCGTTTAGCAGGTCCAGGCCAGGCTCAAACCTGCCAGCCTCAGTGTATGTGGCCAGCACCCTACTCACTGAGCTGCAGGCGTCAAGCCACCCACACTTGGCTACTTTTAAAAAACAATTTTTATTTTTTTTGAGGCAGTTTTACTTTGTTGCCCTCAGAATAGTGGTATGGTCACAGTTCACAGCAACCTCAAACTCTTGGGCACAAGCAAGTCTCTTGCCTCAGCCTCCCGAGTAGCTGGAACTACAGGCACCTGCCACAACGCCTGGCTATTTTTTTAAAGGTCTCACTCTGGCTCAATCTGGTCTCCAGCCCGTGAGCTCAGGCAATCCACGGGCCTGGGCCTCCCAAGTGCCAGGATTACAGGCGTGAGCCACCGCACCCGGCCATAATTTTTTTTTTTTTTGAAGGCCTAATGCAGATCACACTCATAATCCTAGCACTCTTGAGAGGCCGAGCTCAGGAGTTTGAGACCAGCCTGAGCAAAAGCAAGACCCCCTCTCTACTAAATATGAAAACATTAGCTGGGCATCATGGCCATGGACGTCTGTAGTCCCTGCTACTTGGGAAGCTGAGGCAAGAGGATCACTTGAGCCCCAAGAAAATGAGGTTGCTGTGAGCTATGATGATGCCATGGCACCCTACCCAAGATGACAGAGACTCTCAAAAACAAAACTATTTTGTAAAGACAGTGTCTATATTGCACAGGCTAGGTTCAAACTGCTGGTGGCCACAGTCTTCCCACTTTAGCTTCCCAAAGCTGGCTTGAGCCCCCACATCTACTGAATTTCAATATATACTGCTGTGCTATTGCCACCTGATCTAGTTCCAGCACTTCCATTGGTCCCAGAAGTTCCCCATTACCTCCACTCTTCTGGCCCAAGCAACCAATGATATGCCTTTTGTTAGTTTTGCTTTTTCTAGAAATTTCATTAAAAAATGCAATCACCAGCACCCCCCCCCCCCAAATGCAATCAGCATAGCCTTTTGCATCTGCCTTTTCACTTTTTTTTTTTTTGAGACAGTCTTACTATGTCACCCTCGGAGTGCCGTTGTGTCACAGCTCACAGTAATGTCAAACTCTTGGGTTCAAGTGATTCTCTTGTCTCAGCCTCCAGAGCAGCTGGGACTACAGGCACCCACCATTAACACCTAGCTATTTTAAGAGACTGGGTCTTACTCTTGCTCAGGCTGGTTTCATGAACTCCTGAGCTCAGGCAATCCACCTGCCTCAGCCTCCAAGAATGCTAGGATTACAGGTGTGAGCCACGGTGCCTGCCCTTGAAAAGCAACATCTTTTTTTGAGGCTCGTTATGCAGCCCTTGGTGGAGTGTCATGACATCACAGCTCACAGCAACATTAAACTCTTCGACTTAAGCGATTCTCTTGTATTAGCCTCCCAAGTAACTGGGACTGCCACAACACCTGGCTATTTTTTTTTGTTGCAGTTGTTGTTTAGCTGGCCTGGGGCAGGTTTGAACCCGACACCCCAGGTGTATGTGACCAGTGCTATAACCACTGTGCTACTGGCACGAGCCAGAAAAAGCAACATCTTAACATGTATCTCCTCATACATCTAGGTCTTTAAGCAATGCCTTGCTTTCAGTACATGGGTTTACAAAATCTTCAGTAAAATTTGTTTATTACTGTAAATTTTTTTTTTTTTTTTTGAGACAGAGCCTCAAGTTGTCACCCTGGGTAGAGTGCCGCGGCATCATAGCTCACAGCAACCTCTAATTCCTGGGCTCGAGCGAGTCTCCTGCCTCCGCCTCCCAAGTAGCTGGGACTACAGATGCCCACCACAATGCCCAGCCATTTTTTGGTTGCAGCTGTCGTTGTTTGGCAGGCCCAGGCTGGATTCGAACCCACTAGCTCAGGTGTACGTGGCTGGCGCCTTCGCCCGTTGAACCACAGGCACTGAGCCTATTACTGTAAATTTTTAACAAGTTGTTTTTCTGTATTTTGTATATTGAACTTCTGTGACTACTAGTACTGTTTTTCTTTCTTTTTTTTTTTAAGAGTCTCACTTTGTCACCCTCAGTAGAGTGAGTGCTACGGAGTCACAGCTCACAGCAACCTCAAGCTCTTGGGCTTAGGCAATTCGCTTGCCTCAGCCTCCCTAGTACCCGGGACTATAGGCGCCCACCACATTGCCCAGCTATTTTTCGTTGCAGTTTGGCCAGGGCCAGGTTTGAACCCACCACCCTCAATATATGGAGCCGGCACACTACTAAGCCACAGGTACCACCCTCTAGTACTGTTTTGGTAGATTCCTGATGTCCTGCCTGCATGGACATGTCTTTATCCTTTCCAGTCTGGACTTTTTGTACTTTTCTTAAGGGAACTAGATTTTTTTTGTAGAGACAGAGTCTCACTTTATCATCCTCGGTAGAGTGCCGTGGCGTTACACAGCTCACAGCAACCTCCAACTCCTGGGCTTAGGCGAATCTCTCCCAGCTACTCAGCCTCCCGAGTACCTGGGACTACAGGGGCCTGCCACAATGCTATTTTTCTGTTTTGTAGTTTGGCCGAGGCTGGGTTTGAACCTGCCACCTTCGGTATATGGGGCCAGCACCCTACTTGATGAGCCACAGGTGCCACCCAGGAACTAGATTTTTGAGGCCTAGGAGGGCAAAGACTCTCTTTGAGTTTGTCTGGCTCAACTTTCTACTCACTAGGTGAAGCTGCTCTTTAATGATTCAGTCACCAACACAGGGCTTGCTGGACCATAGTTCCAAATGCATAGCTAATAACCATCTATTTTGCCATTATGTTCTTTCCCAGAATGCCTCTTTTAGAGTGCAAGTTTTTTTTTTTTTTTTTTTTTTTTTTTTGAGACAGAGCCTCAAGCTGTAACCCTGGAGGATGTGCTGTCGCATCACAGCTCACAGCAACCTCCAATTCCTGGGCTTAAGTGAAGTCTCTTGCCTTTGCCTCTCAAGTAGCTGGGACTACAGGCGCCCGCCACAACACCCAGCCATTTTTTGGTTTCAGCCGTCATTGTTTGGCAGGTCTAGGCTGGATTCAAACCTGCCAGCTCAGGTGGGCACCGAGCCTGAGTGCAAGTTTTAATATTCACAGTGTAATGGGGGTGTAACCCTTTTCCCTTAAATCATTTACTTCCTGGCTTGGTGCCAGTAGCACAGCAGTTGGGGTGCCAGCCACGTACATCGAGGGTGTTGGGTTCAAGCCCTGTCCCAGCCAGCTAAACTCCAACAACAAAAATAGCTGTGCGTTGTGGTGGGCACCTGTAGTCCCAACTACTTGGGAGGGTGAGGCAAGAGAATCCTTTGGGCCCAAGAGTTTGAGGTTGCTCTGAGCTGTGATGTCACTGCACTCTACCAAAAGCAACACAGTGAGACTGTCTGACAAGACCAAAAAAAAAAACCCATTCACTTCATAGTTCAACATTATAAACTTCAGCCTCTTTTTGAGTGCAAGTTTTAATATTCTAGACAGTGTGATGTGGATGTAACCCTTTGCCCTTCAACCGTCCGCTTTCTAGTTCAACATTATAAAACCTCAGTTGCTAATACTGTCCAACATCTTAGCAGAGATGGGCACTCAAGTTAAATTGTTTATTGAACCCCAATTTTTTTTTTAAGACAGTCTCACTGTGTCACCCTTTGCGGCTGACAGCAACCTCAAACTCTTGGGCTCAAGTGATTCTCTTGCCTCAGCTGCCCAAGCTGGGAATATAGGGGCCCGCTGCAACACCCAGCTATTTTTTTGGAGATGGGGTCTCACTCTAGCTCAAACTGCTCTTGAAAACGAACATGTGAGCTCAGGGAATCCACCCGCCTCAGCCTCCCAGAGTTCTAGGATTAAAGGCATGAGCTAGAGAGCCTGGACCTAAACCCAAGTTTATTATATACAGAGAATAAAAAACTCAGGATTTGAGATTAAATGTGACTGTCAGTTGATGGGCACTTAGAACCTTCTTCCAAAGACCAACTTTTAGGACCTTCTTCCAAAGACCAAACCCACTCCCCTTGCCTTCTTCCACACTCCCAATTAAGTCCTTGTCACATGTTCAAGCCCCTATAACTTTATGCTCAGGGTCCACATTCTCAATACTATCAGCATGTTTTCTTTCTAGAATCTCAATTTCAGGATTGAGGACTTTCATTTAGCCCTTTCCACCCCCAGCTCTGAGAAACTTTACTCCATGGACTGTTGACCCCTCCCAACCAGCTCAGTTATTCCCTCCTGTGCCTAAAGGAAAAGAGCAAGCCTAGTTCAGAACTAAAGTATAGAACGGGGCCTGTGGCTCAACAGAGTAGGGGGCTGGCCCCATATGCTAGAGATGTCAGGTTCAAACCCAGCCCCAGACAAAAAAAAAACTAAAGTATGGGCCAAGTTTCAGTGCCTGTGGCTCAACTGGCTAAGTTGAACCTGAACTGGCAGGTTCAAATCCAGCCTGGGCCTGCCAAAGGATGACAGCTGCAACCAAAAAATGGCCAGGTGTCGTGGCGGGCGCCTGTAGTCCCAGCTGCTTGGGAGGTGGAGGCAGGAGACTCCTTTGAGCCCAGAGAATTGGATGTTTCTGTGAGCTGTGCTGCTACCTCACTCTATCCATGGTGACAGCTTGAGGTTCTGTCTCAAAAAAAAATAAAAATAAAAATATTTAAACCAAAACCCTCAAAAAGTAGTTTGGAATCAAAAAACTATAAAGGAATAGCACACAGGTATGCAATACAGGAAACTCATGTTTGCATTCCCATTCTCGTCACATCTGCCATCTGAATATATAATTGGAAAGATCATGTGAAGATTGAAGGCAGCATAGTTTGGTGCCCATAGCTCAGTGGATAGGGTGTCAGCCACATACACGGAAGCTGATGGGTTCGAGGCCGGCATGGGCCAGCTAAAAACAACTGCAACAAAAAAATAGCTGGGCATTGATTGTGGCAGGCACCTGTGGTCCCAGCTACTAGGGAGGCTAAGGCAAGAGAATTGCTTAAGCCCAAGACCTGGAGGTTGCTGTGAGCTGTGATGCCATGGCACTCTCTCCAGGGCGACAGCTTGAGACTGTTGTCTCAAAAAAAAGGCAGCTTTCTAAGACTAAAGCTGGTGTGGGGAAGAAAGATTTAAGGCATCCAATTGTTAACCATCTTCCTGTACTGAGTTAATCCTCTAGCAAATCCCCATTGCTACAAATAAGACACTTTCACACAACTTTTAAACTTTAAGTATATTTGTTACAATCCTTTTTAAGTAGACTGTGACTTGGACACTACATTTCCATTCACAAGCCTCACTTTTCATATAGCTTTACAACACGCGTGGGTAAGCTTCTTTCTAATTTTGCTCCTCTAAACAGTAACTTTTCTTTGGAAAACAAG
>CAUYON010180319.1:0-10383 GCA_963573935.1 Arctocebus calabarensis
ACACCTACGGTGCATCTTAGCAGGGTACTGGGGAAACCTATTAAATGTAGAGTATCAATGTCTTTATATAGTGATCAAGAAAATGCCATGAAGGCTATCTGTAACAGTATGATGAAAACATTTCTGAATGTATATGAATCATGCCCTATGTTTGCACCAATGTACAGAATTATGATTCAATAAAATTATAAAAAAAAAAAAAAAGAGAGAGAGACTCTGTATCTTGTGAAGCCATTTCATCATTTTCAGGAATCCCTATGATGCAAATATTGGTTTTCTTCAAATTATCCCAGAGCTCTCTGAGAGAGTGATCTGTTTTTGCCTTCCATTTCTCTTCCTCTTTGGAGGTTTGGAAGCATTCAAAAGCTTTGTCTTCAATGTCAGAAATCCTTCTGCTTGCTCCACTCTGTTACTGAGGGATTCTACTGTATTTCTCAGATCTTTGAGGGCTGCAACTTCTTGTCTCAATGTGTCAAAATCGTTGGTCATTTTGTCTTCAAATTCATTGAATTCTTGAGACATCTTTTGGGTCATTTTTTGGATTACTTCTTGAAATTCTAATTCTATCTTTTCCTCCATTCTGCTGATCTTATTTGGTAAACAGATTCTGAATTCAATTTATGACATCTCAGCCATTTGCCTATGCAAGGGATCTTGTGCTGTTTCTACCTTGTCGTTCCTTGGAGGAGTTGATATACTATGATTATTCATATTGCCAGAGTTTTTCCATTGATTCCATCCTATGATTTTTTCACCCTTACCTATGGCCGTCCTCAGATTTGTGAAGCTGTCTAATATTAGACCCCAATGGAATCACTCCATCATTGCTGGAACTTTGTAGAGAGTTACCCTATGTAGCTACTCTGGGACTGCCCCAGCCAAGGAGTTCTGGATGTGGGAAGAGGTCCAGAGTACAGCATCCCTGGACCCAGCAGCAGGGTGGGGGATGGTGCACACAGTTCTGGGAGTTCCAGACACCTGGTGACTTTGTCAAGGCAAGGTCATGGCTGTAGCTGTCTCTGGCCTGGAGGAGGGTTCCATGCAGAGGCTGGAAGGGCTCCTGTGGGAGGGTCCCAATCCCCTGGCTTCTGGAGTCCCTGGCCAGTGGCAGGTGTGCTGAGGCCTGGCAGGTGCAGGGTGCCAAGCCACGCAGTCACCAGGGGAATTCCTGTCCAGGGGTGGGACTAAAGGGCCCTGGCAGTCGCTGGCAGAGTCCCTGGCAGAAGATGGACTTCTGGAGGCCCTGCAGGCTTTTGGCACAGGGCCATGTGGGAGGCCCTGGAGCCCCTGGGTGAGCCTGCGAAGCCCCGGAAAGCACTCTGTTAACGCCTGGGGAGTTCCTGGCTGAGGTGGACCTGCAGAGACTTGGTGGTTACTCGTGAAGCCCCTGGCAGAAGCCAGACCTGTGGAGGCCCTACAGGCTCAGGGTGCAGGGCCACATGGTCGCTGGGGGTGTTCCAGGCCACAGGAGGGCTTGTGGAGGCCCTGTAGGTGCTGGGTGAAGGCACGTGGGGTTGCTGGGGGAGTCCATGTCTGGGGGTGGACCTTCAGCAGCCGGGCTGGCTTAGGGCACAGGGCGTGAGGCTGAGCTGTTGCAGGTGGATTCCCTGGCTGGGGAGAGGGAGGCTCACCATGGTCCCACGGAGTCCTTTGCTGGTGGGGTGCTTGTTCTGGCAGGTTGGCAGGGCACTGCTCAAGATCCTCCTCCCTCAGCGTCAGGGGGTGTTAGGCTTCTGGTTCATCAGGTAAGCAGGTAAGGGTGTACTATAAGTTCAGAATCGTGGGGAAAACTTTAGTTCAGTTTTTCTGCCTAGCAAGAGAATGTTTAGAGTCATAGCAGGGTCCCTCTGGGGGAAGCAGACCAAACTTCCCACAGCATTCTTCCATGGGGTGAGACAAGAGGTCCACAGTTTGCTGCTTGTCTGTAGAAATCCCGCAGGAGCAAACGAAGAGAAAAAAGACAGGAAAAAGAAAAGCAAAAAACCCACAGCTTTCTTGGGGGAGGGGAAGGACACTTTTCCTTTCAGATGAATTTTGTACCTGAGGCTTGTTTTCTTGGAGTCGCAGCTTGCTCTAGCAGAGGTGACCTGCAATTATCACTTCTCTCTGTTGGCTGGTCCCTCAGTCTTCAGCTTAATTGCTCAGCTTCTGGATGTTATTTTTCCTTTTGGACAGGAGCGTCTTTGGGAAGCTTCTTCCAATTGGCCATCTTACTTCACCCTCCCCACCTGAGCTACTCTTATCTGAACTTTAGACCTGGAGTCACCTCTTTAGTATTGACTGGGCAGGTGATACCACGTGCTTGAATAACTTTTCAGAGATCTGAGCCTATGTTTTCCACAAAGGTGCAGCCCTCATGACTTAAAGGCTGGATGGTACCCAGCACATAAGCAACTCTTCTGAACTCTGAGCCAGCACTGTCAACTAGGCAGCCTCTTCAGCTTGATTTGGTTGGCAGAACCAGCACTGGCAGAGTGAATTTTATTGGAACTGTGGGCTAGTACTAATTCTTGTCTTCCTGGAAATACTGCCTGTGGCTGTAAATTCACCATTTCTTTGCCTTAGTTAGTGCAGTGGAGGCACTGAAGTGGGGAGGGGCAGACTCATCAGGAACAACCTATCAATTCAACTAAAAGAGTATAATAAACATATTAAAAAAGATAAAAAGAAGCTTAAAATACTCATAAGGAGGAATCAGCTAAAGAACTCTGGTAAAATGAAAAATCAGAGCAGATTAAGATCCCCTGGGGACATCAAAGAAAACACAATAGAGAATTCCATCCACAGAGAAATTACTGAAATGTCAGAAATTAGAACTAGGAATATGGATAGCAAATAAGTTAATTGGAATGGAGTAAACAATGGAAACAGAGAACCAAAAAATAGTTTAGAAGTTCTCACAAGAAGTTTATGAATTAAAAGACAAAGTCACGAAGGATATGGACATAATGAGGAAAGATACAGACAGAAAAGCTTAAGGAATTGAAAAAGATATTTAAGCGGCTTCAAAATACAGTACAGTCCCTCAGACATAGAGTTGATCAGTGTGAAGAACAAATCCTATGTAAAGAAGACAAGACTTTTGAATTCTCTCAAGCATTCAAAGATGCAGAAAAATGGAGAAAAAGAACAGAATATTCCCTGAGAGAGTTGTGGGATCATTCCATTAAATCAAACATCCAAATTATAGGAATTCTTGAAAGAGAAGAGGATGGTCCCAAAGGCACAAATTCTCTGCTACAAAAAATTATGGTGGAAAACTTCCCAAGTATTGCAAGCAACACAGACATTCAGACACTAGATAGTTTCAGAATCCCGGCACAACTCAATCCAAACAAACAGCTCCTAGACACATTGTAATTAATTTTGCCAATGTTAATATGAAGGAGAAACTTCTGCAAGCAGCCTGGTGTAAAATAAATATTACTTAGCTACTTACTGCAGATATTTTAGATGAAACTTTCCAAGCCAGAAAAGGATGGTCATCAACTTTAAACCTTCTTAAACAAAACAATTTCCAGCTCAGGATTGTATACCCTTCCAAACTGAGTTTCAATTGTGATGGAGAAATCAAATACTTCAATGACATCCACATGCTGAGGAAATTTGCCATAACTCGACCAGTTCTACAAGAAATGCTCACACCCATTCTTCATAACAAGCAACAGGAGGGTACAACACTAAAGTAAACCTATCCATACATTAAAGAACTAAACTTAGCCTTCACCATGGTGAAAGGCATGAAATTAAGTTCAGGATTTCTGAAAAACAAGATGACCAAAACTCTGCTATTTTTATCAATTCTCTCAATTAATGTGAGAGAATTTCAACTCTCCATTAAAGAGGCAGAGGCAGGAAAATGAGGAACAAAAACTCATGCCATATATCTGTTGCATACAAGAAACTCACCTTACCTCAAAAGATAAAACAAGACTTGGGGTAAAGGGATGAGCAATAGTATTCCACGCAAATGGAAAGCACAAAAAGGCTGGGGTTGCAATCTTGTATGCAGCTAGAATGAGATTCAAACCAACAAAAATAATGAAATACAAATATGGATACTTCATATTGCTCAAGGGAAACATGCAATATGAAGAGATTTTAATCGATGACATCTATGCACCCTGTCTAAAAGCTCTTCAATATATAAAACAAACCATAACTTATTTGAACAATATTATATCTTCCCACACTATAACAGCTGGAGATTTTAACAGCCCATTGGCAGTACCAGTATGTTCCCCCAGCAGAAACTAAAAAAAATAAATAATGGACTTAAGACTCTAGAACAAATGGATTTAACAGACATTTATAGAAAACTTCATCCTAAGAAAAACAAATACACATTCTTATCAACAGACCATGGATCATCTTCCATAATTTTTCATATCTTACGTCACATGGCTAAACTCAACAAATTCAAAAGAATAGAAATTATTCTATGTATCTGCACAGACCATCATGGAATAAAAGTTGAACTCAAAAGCAACAGAAATCTTCATACTGAAATAAAAGCATGGAAACTAAATAAACTTATATAGAATGATAGCTGGGTCATAGATGAGATTAAGAAGTAGATAACTACATTTCTGGAACAAAACAGTGATGGAACCACAAACTATCAAAACTTGTGGGATATTGCAAAGGCAGTCCATAGAGGGAAATTGATAGTATAAGATGGCTTCATTGAGAAAACAGAAAGAGTGCAAGTCAGCAACCTAATGGACCATCTCAATCAACTGGAAAAGGAAGAACACGCTAATTGCAAACTCAGCAAAAGAAAAAAAAAAAACCCAAATCAGAGCAGAGCTAAATGAAATTGAAAATAAAATTATTCAGAATATCAACAAAACAAAAAGTTGGTTGTTTGAAAAGATTAATAAAATTGATAAACACTTTGCTAGACTAACCAGAAACGGAAAAACAAGATCTCTAATAACTACCTTCAGAAATGACAAAGTAGAAATAACAACAGATGCCACAAAAATACAATAGATTCTTTTCTTTCTTTCTTTGTTTTTTTTTTTTTTTATTAAATCATAGCTGTGTACATTAGTGCAATCATGGGGTACAGTGTGCGAGCTTCATATACAATCTGAAATATTTTCATCCAACTGTTTGACATAACCTTCATGAGATTTTATCATTTCTTATGTTTATTATTTTTTCATTTATTATGATAAAAAATTCTATTTCCAGAAATATAAAAATGTAGAGGAGATGAACCAATATCTAGAAGGACAATACCTTAAAAAACACAGTCAGACAAATGTAGACCAATATCAAATACTGAAATAGCATCAATTATACAAACTCTTTCAAGAAAAGAAAAGCTCTGCATGAGATGGTTTCACGCCAGAATTCTATCAAATCTTCAAAGAGGAACTGGTTTCTATGATGCATAAACTTTTCCAAAATATAGAGAAAGAAAGAATCCTCCCCAACACATTCTATGAAGCAAATATCACCCTCATCCCCAAATCAGGACAGGGTCCAACAAAAAAAGAAAACCATAGACCAATATCATTAATGAATATTGATGCAAAAATCAATCAAGATATTAGCAAACAGAATACAACAACACATTAAAAAGGTTATATACCATGATCAAGTGGGTTTTATCTCAGAGACACAAGGTTTATTCAACAAACACAAATTCATAAATATAGTACACTATATAAATAGAATTAAAAAAGACAATATGATTATTTAAATTGATGCACTAAATGCTTTTGACAACATCCAGCATCCTTTCATGATAAAAACACTCAAGAAAATAGGCTTAGATGGAACATTACTTAAGCTGATAGTGGCCATTTACAGCAAACCCACACCCAATATCATATTGAATGGAGTAGAACTGAAAGCATTTCCACTCAAATCTGGAACTAGACAAGGATTCTCACTGTATCCAGTGCTTTTTAACATTGTGTTAGAAGTATTAGCCATAGCAATTAGGCAAGAGAAGGAGACCAAAGGAACCTAAATGGGGCAGAGGAGGTCAAACTCTCCCTATTTGCAGATGACATGATTTTATACCTGGAAAACCCCAGGAACTCAACTACAAAAGTCTTAGAAGTGATCAAGGAATATAGCAGAGTCTCAGGTTTCAAAATCAATACCCACAAATCAGTAGCCTTTGTATACACCAACAATTGTCAAGGCCAGAACAAAATCAAAGACTCTATTCCTTTTATAATAGCAGAAAAGAAGATGAAATATTTGGGAATATATCTAACAAAAGACATGAAAGATCTCTATAAAGAGAATTATGGAACTTTGAGAAAAGAAATAGCAGAAGATGTCAACAAATGGAAGAACATATCATGCTCATTGCTGGGAAGAATCGACATCATTAAAATGTCCATACTGCTCAAAGCAAATTATAGATTTAATGCAATCCCCATCAAAGCACTATTGTCTTACTTTAAAGATCTTGAAAAAATAGTGCTTCTATTCATGTGGAAGAAGAAAAAAACTCAAAGAGCAAATATAGTTCTTAGAAATAAAAATAAGTCTGGAGGCATCACATTGCCAGACTTCAGGTTATATTACAAAGGTATAGTGATCGAAATAACATGGTACTGCCACAAAAATAGAGACATAGATCCTTGGAATAAAATAGAGAATCTAGACATGAATACAGTCACGTACCATCATTTAATCTTTTATAAGCCCAACAAAAACAAGCAATAGGGGAAAGAATCCTTATTTAACAAATGGTGCTGGGAGAACAAGTTGTCTACATGCAGAAGACTAAATCTGGATCCACACCTCTCACCAATGACAAAAATTAATTGTCATTGGATAAAAAATTTAAATTTGAGTCACAGTTGAGGGGCAAGATGGCCTACTGAAGGCAGCTTCTGACAGAAGCTCCTGTACAGAGGGAAGGATAATGTCCAGAAAGTACCCAATTAAGCTGAAGACTGGGAGTCCAGATGAGAGAGAAGTGACAACTGACAGTCACCTCTGCTAAGGCAAGCTGCGACTCCAAGAAAGCAAGCTTCAGGTATGAAAATAATGTGAAAGGAAAAGTGTCTGTCTCCTTCCCCAAGAAAGCTGTTTTGTTTTGTTTTTTTATCTTCTTTCCCTTTTATCTTTGTTAGCTCCTGTAGGTTTTCCACCGGCAAGCAGTGAACTAAGGACCTCTTGTCTCACCCCATGGGTGAAAGCTATAGGAAGAGGGGACTACTTCATCAGAGGGACCCTGCTGTGACTCTGAACACTCTCTTGCTGGGCAGAAAAGTTGAATTAAAGTTTTCCCTGCCATTCTGAAATTCCAGTCCACCCTTCCCCCCTTACCTGATTAACCAGAAGCCTAACCCCTGCTGAGATGGAGGGAGGAGGCTCTTGAGCAGTGCCACACTGTCCCTGTCTGCCAGAACAAGCACCCCGCCCTCCATGCAGCAGGAGACTGCTACAGCCCCACGTTCTGCACCCTGCCTCCCGTTGCCCTCCCTGCCTCCGTTGCCCTCCCTGCCTCCACACGGAGCACCCTTCCTGGCCAGAGACTCCTGGAGCTGTGCATCCCACACCCTCCCTTTGGTGCCCTCCTTGCCTCCACGCCAAGCCACACCCCCAGCTGGCCAGAGACTCCTGGAGCCACACATCAATTGCCCTGCCTCCTGTGCCCTCCATGCCTTCAAGCCGAGCCCCTTGCTCAACCACAGATTGCTGGAGCTCCACGTCCCACACTCTGCCTCTGTGTGGAGCCCCCATGCCCAGCCAGAGACTGCTGGAGGTAAGTGCTCTCCTTTCCAAAGTCACCAGGTACCAGGCACTGCCAGAAACATGTGCAGCATCCCCGGCCCTGCTGCTGGATCTGTGTGCTCCACACTCCAGAGCTGCTCCCAAAGCCAGAACTCCCTAGCTGGGGCAGTTGCAGGGGAGCTACACAGGGTCACCTCCTACAAAGATCCAGCAACAACACAGTGGTCCCACTGGGGGGCTAATCTTAGAGAGATACCTCCCCAACTCTCAGGACTACCAGAGAAAAACAGAACTCACTCTACAGGAATACCAGAGCTGCAGAGTGGCAAGGGCAAAGGCATGGTGGCTGAGGGAGAAAAGCATTTACTGATTTGTTACTCTCAGGATTAGACTGAGTCCAAGTGGAACACTGCCCAGTGGCTATTGAGTAACTGAGCCAGGCAGGCCTTTGCTCTCCAAACTGGCTGGTAGCAGAGGGTAGTGGTCAGGCCATGGGGCATCAATCTTCCATGGACTCTGACAGGTGCTAAGTCCTGGAACATCTGTTTTTGGAGGGAGCAGAATCACAGCCCTGTGGGGTCAACAGTTACTGGGCATGAAAAAGGAGCAAGATGGAGAAAGAGACTCAGCTCCCTGGTCCAACTCCGATACTGAGTGAGCCTTTCTGATTCCACAAAACACCGGAGCAAGCCAAATCTGAGCAGCCAGTAGACCTCTGCCATCTAGTTGCTGGAGACCTTTCGAACTCTTCCACTTGAAGAGTTCATACTGATAGGGTCAATTGGTTTGGAACTCCTAACCTGGGCCAAACACCCCAAGACCCTCTTGGGTGGTAAGCTGCTTCTATAGTAGAAAGAAAGTTTGATTTTCCTCTTCCAGTTGTCCTTGAGGGGTAGGGGTCTTAGTTACTTGTATTTCTCCATAGCTAAGACTTCACCAAAGTCACTGATCCACTAGGATCAGACAAAAACTAGCTGAATACAAGACAGAGCCACTTAACCCCACCACATCAAGTAGGTTTCGTCAGCCTCAGATTGTAATTCTGTATGGGTCTTATGCAAAGCTATTGGGGGAATAGCTGACGTCATCAGTCCCAGATCCTTGACAAAGGACTGGTTAACCACAACTCCAGAAGCTGGTAATTAACCACAACTCCAGAAGCTAGTAATCCAAAATCACCTTACCTACCCACCTAGCCAATGGTGAAAAGCAATCATGAGGCGGAATCAACCAAAAAACTCTGGCAACATGGATAATCAGAGTAGATCAACTCCCCCCAAGGAACGATAAGGCAGACGCAGCACAAGATCCCATTAATAAACAAATGGCTGAAATGTCAGAAATCCAGTTCAGAATTTGGATAGCAAATAATACCAAAAGAATGGAAGAAAAGATGGAATTAGAACTTCAAGCAGTATTTCAAAAGATGTCTCAAGAATTCAATAAATCGAAGACAAAATGACCAAAGATATTGACACATTGAGGCAAGAATTTGCAGCCCTTAAAGACCTGAAAAACACAGTAGAATCCCTCAGTAACATAGTGGAACAGGCAGAAGAAAAGATCTCTGACATTGAAGACAAAGCTTAAGAACGCTCCCAAATGCTCAAAGAAGAAAAGAAGTGGAAAACAAAAATGGATCATTCTAAAAAAGTGCAGGGAACACTCTTGAAAGAATTGGCTTGGGCAAACACTTTATGAGGAGGACCCACCTCCCCAGGCAATTGAAGCAGTATTAAAAATACACTACTGGAATTTGATGAAACTAAAAACTTCTGCACAGCCAAGAATGCAGTAAGCATAGTAAACATACAGCCCTCAGAATGGAAGAAAATATTTGCAGGTTATGCCTTTGACAAAGGTTTAATAACCAGAATCCACAGAGAACTCAAATGTATTAGCAAGAAAAGAACAAGTGGTCACATCTCCGCATGGCAAAGGATTTGAAGAGAAACTTCTCTAAAGAAGACAGGCGTATGGCCTTTAGACACATGAAAAAATGCTCACTATCCTTAATCATCAGAGAAATACAAATCAAAACTACCTTGAGACATCATCTAACTCCAGCAAGACTAGCCCGCATAACAAAATCCCCAAACCAGAGATGTTGGCATAGATGTGGAGAAAAGGGAACAATTCTACATTGCTGGTGGAAATGCGAACTAGTATATTCCTTTTGGAAGGGGACGTTTGGAGAATACGCATAGATCTAAAAAAAAGACCTGCCATTTGATCCTATAATTCCTTCACTAGGTATATACCCAGAAGACCAAAAATCACATTATAACAAAGACATCTGTACCAGAATATTTATTGCAGCCCAATTCATAATTGGTAAGTCATGGAAGAAGCCCAAGTGCCCATCGATCCACGAATGGATTAATAAATTGTGGTACATGTATACCATGGAATATTATGCAGCCTTAAAGAAAGATGGAGACTTTACCTCTTTCATGTTTACATGGATGGGGCTGGAACACATTCTTGTTAGCAAAGTATCTCAAGAATGGAAGAAAGGACCCTTGTGGCGGGAGGAGCCAAGATGGCGGTCTGTAGCCAGCTTTCTGCAGACACTCCTGTCCAGAAGGAGAGTTAAAGGACAGAAATATAGCAAGAAAGCCAACAGTTTGGAGCTGAGCCAAGAGAGAAGGTCAAGGAATGCACATCAAC
>CAUYON010180321.1:0-17905 GCA_963573935.1 Arctocebus calabarensis
CATTAATTGAAAGTAATGATAAATCTTTAGAAAGTCCAGTGGACATTTTTAGTCCTTTCATCATGGTGGAAGATGAAATTTGATAAATAGTTTCTGGGTGAGTTTACTTTTGTGGTGGAGGTTTGTGCTGGTCATTGTGGATGATAGGTCTGAGAATATCCTGGAGAGCTAGCTTAGTTATAGCAAATTTCTTCAGCATTGTTGAAGTATTTAATTTCTCCATCATAAATGAAACTCAGTTTAGCTGGATACAGGATCCTGGGTTGAAAGTTCTTTTGTTTTAGGAGGTTAAAAGTCGATGACCATTCTCTTCTAGCTTGAAAGGTTTGATCAGAGAGATCTACAGTTATTCTAATTTACTTCCCCTTGTAGGTAATGGATTTCTTACTTCTGGCTGCTTTCAGAATTTCCTTTTTCATATTAACTTTCATGAACTTAATTATAATGTGCCTGGAGGATGTCTTATTTGGATTGGGTTGTTCCTGGGTCCTGAAACTGTCTGCTATCTGAATTTCAGAATCTCTTGGCATGTCTGGAAAGTTCTCTTTCATAATCTCATAAAGAAGAGACTCTGTGCCTCGTGATGCAACTTCATTGTTTTCAGGTATCCTATAAGGCGAATATTGGTTTTCTTCAAGTTATCCCAGAGCTGTCTGAGAGAATGATCCATTTTTGCCTTCCATTTCTCTATCTCTTTGAGCATTTGGGAGTGTTTGAAGTCTCTGTCTTCAGTTTTAGAAATCCTTTCTTCTGCTTGCTCCATTCTGTTACTGAGGGATTCTACTGTATTTCTCAGATCTTTGAGGGCTACAACTTCTTGTCTCAATGTGTCAATATCTTTGGTAATTTTCTCTTTGAACTCGTTCAGTTCTTGAGACATCTTTTGGGTCATCTTTTGGATTACTGCTTGAAATTCTAATTCCATCTTTTCCTCCATTGCACTGGTCTTAGCTGCTATCCAGACTCTGAATTCAACTTCTGACATCTCAGCCATTTGCTTATGCAAGGGATCTTGTGCTTCATCTACCTTGTCATTCCGTGGGGGAGCTGATCTACTCTGGTTATTCATATTGCCAGAGTTTTTCTGTTGATTCCACCTGATGTTTATTTTTCACTGTTGCCTATGACCGTCCTCAGAGTTGGGGAGGTGTCTCTCCCAGATCAGACCCATGCCCAGCCGCAGGGAAGCTGTTATTCCTCATGCTCCTCTTCATCCAAGGGGCCCCATGGAAGCATCAGCTCTCTACTTCCTCCTCTGACTGTCTAAAATACACATTGTCTGAGCTAGCCACTCAGTCTTACACAGCTTTTCCTCCTTATTGCAACCCACTGTCTCTCAGGTACACTTCAAGTCTTATCAGGGACATCTAGGAATGTCATGGTTTTTGTTTTCATTCTGTTTTATTTCTGAGAACAAGTTGACTATTCCCTTATCTAAAGTACCTGGGACAAGAAGTATTTCAAATTCTGGATTTTTTTTTTTCAGACTTTGAAATATTTGCATATACTTAGGGTCTTGATGGTGGACCCAAGTCTAAACACAAAATTAATTCATGTTTCATATATACCTCGTATATATAAGCTAAAGCTATTTTTATTTTTGTAAATTTATGGGATATAAATGTAATTTGTTACATGCATAGATTACATAGTGGTGAAGTTAGGGTTTTTAAGGTATCCATCATCTGAGCAATGAACATTGTATGAATTAATTTTTTATCATCCAATGCACTCCCATTTGTCACCTGCCTGTGTCATCATTGTCTATCATTTCACTCTCTGCATTGTGTGTATACATTATTTATCCCCTTTTTCTAAATGATGATATGTAGTATTTGTCTTTTATGCCTGACTTATTTCATTTAAGATGATAGCTACCAGTTCCATCCATACTGCTAAAAAAGACATGAATTCATTTTTATGGCTAAATAATATTGCATTGTGTATATATAACACATGTACTTTATCAAATCATCTATTGATGGGTATTTAGGTTTATTCCATATCTTTGCTATTGTGAATTATGCTGCAAAAAAAAAAAAAAAAAAAAAAAACTGCAGGTATCCTTTTTAAATAAGGATTTTTTTTTTTTTTCATTTGGAATTGCTGGATTAAAAGGTAGTTCTATTTGTAGTTTGCTGTGACATTTGCTGGTCTGGTGTTTACAGTCTTGTATACCTCCTGCTTGGCTGACCCTAACCTCCCCTTTTTGGTCAGTCCGCCACCATCTCCAGCTAAGAGGTACCACCTGGAGGCCCAGCTTTGGGACCCACCCCAGTACAAGCTTAGAAGAAAGTAGACTGTGACCCAATAGGCCTCAACCTGTGAAATCCTGCAAGGCAGCTTTGAATGGGATGTATCTCCTCAGCTATGAGATAAAATGGTGGCACATCTGAACTGATATTTGTGAGACTTCTGCTTGCAGCTCTGTCTGCCTCCTAAATGACTGGGTCTGATCCCAACTTCTAGTATGTGTGGTTGTACAAGGAGTAGTTGGTTGGAGAAGTTCCTACATTTCCCCCTAGGAAAACTGTATAACTTGGATAGGGCAGAAAGATTCAGTCTGGTGTCTTAGCACAGCAATGTTCAATCCTCACTCCCATGAATAGCTCTGTGAGTCTAGACAGCTAGCCTTGGTTCTTCTACCAGCAGTTGCTCCAAGTGCCTAGAAAAGTAACATCTGAGCTTTCCTAAAGCCTTTCAAGTCCACACATTCTAGCCATAACTGCCTTGCTCCTCTATCTGCCTCAATGGTAGTAGAGATCAAGAATCCTCCTGTGAACTACAGGGTCTCCCCTAAAGCTTGGAACACTCAAGTACTCTCCTGGGGGGAACCAGAATTGACCTTGGACAGAAAAGAACATCTCAAGAAAAAGCTCACTCACACAAATATCAACCAAAGACAGGGAGAATAATGATACAGCCCAACAAAATGTCTCACTACTCCTACAAACCAGTTGTGGCTATTCTGTGTGTACAAATACCATCTACCATTACAGAGAGCTGGGATTAATCTACATTGAGAGTCTTAGAAACAGGCTCATAAGTCCTCTCTATTAGCCTGAGCTCTTAAATAACAGATAAGATGAGCCTTGGCTCAGGGGATAGGACACCGGCCCCATATACTGAGGGTAGCAGTTTCAAACCCAGCCCTGGCCAAACTGCAACAAAATATAGCCAGTCGTTGTAGTCCCAGCTACTTGGGAGGCTGAGGCAAGAGAATCACCTAAGCCCAGGAGTTGAAGGTTGCTGTGAGCTGTGATGCCAAGCAATAAAGTGAGACTCTGTGTCCAAGAAAGAAAGAAAGAAAAAGAACCAGTGAAAAATCTCCAGAAATATTAAAAATTAACGTGAAATTCAACCCCTACAGAAAATAGTGACTCATTACCAATGACTACCAACTTAAATGAAAAAATTAAAATAACATGAAGAATTATGAACATAGGTTGTATAGATTATGGAAATAGAGAAGAAAATGGAAACCCAGTAAGGAAGCTGAAAATAATGTAGAAAACGAATGAAAATTTTCTAAAGACATCAAAACATTAAAGAAAAACAAAATGGAACTTCTAGTTCTGAAAAATTAATTCAAGGAATTACAATGCACAGTATAAAGCCCTAAGATCAGGCTTGATCAGGCAGAAGAAAGAATCTCAGAACTTGAAGACAATACCTTAATGCAAAACAATTCAGTCAAAGAAAAAGAACAGCAAAAGAAAAAAAAAAATGAACAAAGCCTACAAGAAATGTCTTATGGTGAAAATAGCAGGCAATGGACAAAGGAAAACCTATTAGACTAATTATGGACTTCTCATCTGAAATGCTACAAGCCAGAAGGGATTAGAGACCCTTATTTGTTCTTCTAAAACAGAGTAAGAGCCAGCCTAGAACCTTGTATCCTGCAGAACTAAGTTTCCTATATGAGGGAAACTTTCACAGACAAGCAATTGCTGAAGGCATTTGTGAAGACCAGATCTACCATGCAGGAAGTACTAAAATATGCATTACACATAGAATAGTGCAATAGATATCCATTAATGTAAAATTGCCCAAGTTAAATCAGAGCTCAGACACTGCAATGGATAAGGGTTGACCCAATAAGAAGAACAAAAATCCACCAACTTATCTATCCTTTCAATAAATGTGAATGACATGAATTTGGCACTGAAGAGATATACACTGGTTGAATGGATTAAAAAAAAAAAAAAAAAACCACAAACCACGTATCTGCCCTTTCCAGGAAACAAATTTCACCCACAAGGACTCATTTAGACTTAAAGTGAAAGGATGACAAACAGTATTCCATGCAAATAGAAATGATAAGAAAGTTGGTATGAGGATTCTCATGTCAGACAATACATACTTTACATCAACAAATGTAAAGAAAGATAAAGATGGTCACTATATAATGATGAAAGCAAAAATCCAATAAGAGGACATAAAAATCATTAACATTTATGCATTCAACACAAGAGCACCCAAATTCTTAAAGCAAACTTTACTAGAATTAAACAAAATGATAAACAGCAACACAATTATTTTTGGGACTTCAACACCTCACTGATAAAACTAGATAGATCCTCCAAACAGAAAATATACAAAGAAACATTACCCAAGCAGAACTCTAGAACAAATGAACCTACAAATATTTACAAAACATTTTACCCCCAAATGACTGACTATATGTTCTTCTCATCACCACATGGAATATTCTACAAGATTGGTCACATCCTAGGCCATGAAACATCTCTCAACAAATATAAAAATTAGAAATTCTACCCATATCTTCTAAGACTATAGTGAAATAAAACTGGCAATCAATTCCAACAGAACCATCATTCCTACACAAAGTCATGCCAAAATAAACAACCAATGAAATGATCAATGAAGAGAGAAAGATGAAAATTGAAAGATACTTTGAACAAAATGACAATGGAGACAAAAATGATCAAATCTGTAGAAAACAGCAAAATTTATCCTGAGAGGAAAATGCATAGCCTTAAATGCTCACATCCAAAGGACAGAAAGATCCCAAATCCACAATCTCATGAATCATATCAAGGAACTGGATAATAAAGAGCAAACCAATCCCAAAGCCAGAAAAAGAAATAACAGAGAACTAAATAAAATTGAGAATAAAAGAACTATACAGAAGAATAATGGAACAAAAAGTTGGTTCTTTGAAAAGATAAAATCAACAAACCTCTTGCCAGACTAATTAGAAAAAGAAAGGTCTCTAATAAGCTCAACTGAAAATGAAACAGGAGAAGTCACAACAGATATCACAAAAATACAAAACATCATCTCAGAATACTATAAAAACCTCTATGCACATAAACTTGAAAATGTGGAGGAAATGGATAAATTCTTTGAAACACACAACCTTCTGAGGAAAAAATTCAGGAACCTCCAGGAAGAAATGTACCTCCTGAGCAGACCAATATAAAACACTGAAATTGAAACAGTAGTTAAAAATCTTCCAATTAAAAAAGTCCTAGACCAGACAGTTTTACATGTGAATTTTACCCAATCTACAAAGAATTTATTTCTATACTTCAGAAGTTATACCGTTACACAGAGAAGAAAGGAATCCTCCTCAACACATTCTATGAAGCCCATATTAACTTGATATCAAAACTACAAATGGACACAACTGCAAAGAAAACTATAGACCAATATCCCTTATGAATATAGATACAAAAATTCTCACTAAAATTTTAGCAAACTGAGTTCAGTACCACAGCAGAAAAATAATTCACTACAATCAAATAGGCTTCAACCCAGAGATGCAAGGATGGTTCACGGGCACAAACTTATAAATGTAATTCATCACATAAATAGATGTAGACCTAAACTAGATATTGTAAAGGGAAAATTTAATTCATTTATGTTCCAGGTTAGTACTGATAAATGAGGTTTTGTTCCTCCTGTCTTATTATTAATTATTTTTTAGTTCTCTAATAAACTTTTTATTTCTTTCTTTTCATACTTTTGTGGTGGTGTGGAATTCTGTCATGTTGCTATTTTATTCCTTTCTCTTCCTCCTTTGTGTAATTGTTTCACAAGAACAGTGAGTTTTATATTTTTGTGTGTTTTTATGGTGGTGAATATCATCCTTTCACCTTCCTGTTTAAGGACTACTTTCAATCTTTCTTATAGGGCCATTCAGTGACAAATTTGCTCAGCATTTGCTTATCTGGGAAAGCTTTTATTTACCATTCACTTGTGAAGCTAAATGTTACTAAATATAAAATTCTTGGCTGGCAGTTTTTTTTTTTTTTCCATTTAGCAACTTTAAAAATGACATTCTTTTTCCTTCTGGCTAGTAATGTTTCTGCTGAGAAGTCTGTTGTTAGTGTGATAGGGTTTTCTTTATGAGTTACTACATGCAGTTCTCTTGCAAATTTAAATTGTTTTTCTCCTCACTTTGATTTTACACAGTATAATGAAAATATATCATAGGGTAATCTTTTTGCAAGGTATTTTTCTGAGTATTATGGGCACCCCTGTATCTGAATGTCTAAATTACTTGCTAAATTTGGGATGTTTCCATCAATTATTTCCTTAGATCAATTTTCTAAACTTTTGATATTTCTTCCCCTTCAGGAATACCAATGATTTGTAAGCTCAGTCACTTGAGGTACTCCCAAATGTCTCAAAGTCTTGTTCATTCTTCTTTACTCTTTTTTAATGACCTGTCTTCAAGTTCTGAGATTCTTTCTTCTGCTTCTTGTGTCTAATGTTGAAGCTTTGGAATTTAATTAGGAATTCCTTTAACAAATTTTTCAGATCTAGAATTTCTGTTTTTCTTAAAGATATTTGTCTTCTAAGTAAATTTCTCATTTATATCCAAAACTGATCTTCTGATTTGTTTGTGTTGGTTGGAATATTTCTCTTGTATCTCTTTGAGCTTCTTTAAAATCAGTATTTTGAATACTTTATCTGGCATTTTAGATATTTTTTATTGGTTAGAATTTAGTGCTAGAGAATTATTGTGTTCCTTTGAGGGTGTCATGGTATTTTGCTTTATTCATGGTTTCTGTTGTATTTATTAACCATTGACAAAGAGGTGTTGAAGTGGCTAGATATTCACAATTTTACTTTCCTATTCTTTGTATTATTGTTGTCAGTCTCTGCAATGTTCACTATTTCCATGTCCTTACCAGGGCTACATGGGGATCTTTCCAGATCTTCAGTGTGAGAACCTGCTAAGAATCCTAAAGAGAAAGTCTACAACAGTGTGACCCCCTTACTAAGCCTGCAAGCAAGTTTTTTACTCTTAAAATAATCTATACTCAGCTTCCAGCAATTTGTGAAAATTACTGCTTAATTTTTTTCCTACTTCATGATTTAGCAACTTCTCCATGTAAGTAGATCTTAAATGAAAATCTATTTTATATCTTACATATATTTTCCTTGTCTGGTCCTTTCCTTGTCATTCCCTCTTATAAATCCAAATTTTCATCTTTCAAATCCATAGTTTTCCTTAAGTGTTATAAATTTTTACTGTTGTTAATCATTTGATGTAGTGTAAATCAGCTTGGCATGAATTCTTTGGTTTATCTGAGTCTTATTTTTTTATTCATGTTTAAAGATTTTTTCTTTTTGGACATAAAATCCCACATGAAAGTTTTGTACATAATATGTAGTTTTTCAAGGTCCTTTTAAAATTTTCTCTTTATTATTGATTTTTAGAAATTTTATTTTTAAAAAACACTTTTTTTTACATTGTTTCTTTGTGTTTGTTCTACTTGGGGTCTATTGAATGTCTTGAATCAGTACTTTTCATTAAATTTGAAATTTTGTATTTCTTCTAATATTGTTTTTTATTCTTATCTCTTTCTGGGACTCTGATTACATGTATGCTGAACCTCTGAATATTGTTACACAAGTATTAAGGCTCTAGTCACTTTTTGTTTGTCTGTTTTGCCATGTGTTCCAGTTTTTATAATTTCTATTAGTACATCTTTAAGTTTAATGACATTTTCTTTATTAGATTATATTACTCCATCCAATTAATTTTGTGTTTTAGATATTGTATTTTTAACACTTTTTATGAAGGCTTCCATTTCTCTCATTCTTTTGTCCCTGAACATGGTTTTAGTAACTCTTTTAAAAATGTTTTCTCTGGGGTGGTGCCTGTGGCTCAGTGAGTAGGGTGCTGGCCCCATATACTGAGGGTGGCGAGTTCAAACTCGATCCTGGCCAAACTGCAACAGAAAAATAGCCAGGTCTTCTGGCAGGTACCTGTAGTCCCAGCTACTTGGGAGACTGAGGCAAGAGAATCGCCTATGCCCAGGAGTTGGAGGTTACTGTGAGCTGTGATGCCACTGCACTTTACCAAGGGCAACAAAGTGAGACTCCTTCTCTAAAAAAAAAAAAAAAAAAAATGTATGTTTCTGACATGTCTGCATCTATTTCTTTTGACTGCTCTGTTCTTGATTTATTTTGATTACAGGTCACATTTTTCTGCTTGTCTTTACCAAGAATTTTTGACTCGATCTCGCATATTGTGAGTATTGCATTGTTAAGTGATTAATTATATCTTTTTAAAAAATTAGACTTTGTTCTAACATTTAATTATTAGATTATTAAATTATGTATCAGTTAAATTTTTTAGCTATCAGCTTGATTATTTCAATTTTTTTTATTTAGTTGTGGTGGTCATAGAAATGCTTTTAATGCAGTACTAGTTTAGTACTACTACTAAAGCAGGATTTTCCTAAGAATTCTACTTTGTGTCTTTCATGTTATAACAGGGACTTTATCTAACAAATGCCATCAATGTAACCCGGTTCTTTGTACTCTCAATGAATCCCCAACAATAAATTTAAAAAAAAAAAAAAAAAAGGAAGATGACATTGATCAGTTGGAAATCAGTTTCTTATATCCTTGTGTGAGCTCTGGAAGTTGTTTAGTTTATTGCTTCTTGGCCTCAATGAGTTTTAACCTATGCACACATGGGATAGAATTCGTCATAACTCAAAGGGAATATTGGCTAGTTTTCTGTACCTCTTTCTCCATTTTGCATCCTCAGATTAGTTACTCTGAAATTCCAAACACTTTATCCTCCCTGAACTGTGATCTTTCACCCCTCAACTTAACGTGTTTTCAAGCAGGAAGCTGGGATGATTATAGATAAAACTCACCTTGTTTTTCTCTTTCTCTATGATGATTATCTTTTAGGGATCACATTTCTGCAATGATTATTGCTCTTTCTGAAAATGGTTACCTAAATATTTTGTCTGGCTTTTGTAATTGCTTACAAGAATAGGGCAACAGTATTCCCAGTTAATTTGCCACACTCAGTATAAAAAGTAATGTAGTTAATGTTCTTGTCTGCTAATTTTAAAATCTGAGTCATTTCTCTGTCTACTTTTTATTGACTACTTTTTTGCTACACTATTGGTTATTACATTTCCCTGTGTATTTTGATGTCTAAGAGTTATTTATTTTATAATGACTAGTTTAAGTGTTGTGTTGAAGAGACTGAATAGTGTTGTATCTGTCTAAATTGCATAATTTTGTTTTAGTAGACTTTGAATTCATTAGAAAGCTTGAAAACCATTTATATCTCTGAATTGAACACCAAATTGTCTCTCTCTGGCAGGAAGCAGCATCTGAAATCTCTGCTCTGATCTTTCTTTCTCTCTTTAGAGCTGTTTTTCCTCCTAGACGGTGTGGAGTCAGTGTGTGAAAAATTCAAATTTCAATCACAAATTTATGTGCAAGTTTATGTGAGCATTTACACTCATACTTATGAGTATACTCATGAGAAGTATACTCATACTTCTTTTCCATGAATAATTTTCCTCAAATTCTAAGTTTTTGAGACAACCCTAAACTCTACCGTCTGCCTGACCAATCCAGAGAACTGCAGCTTTCTTCCTGATCTATTTCCTTCACACTGTGACTATAATTTTCCTTACAGGATCTCACCATGCATGGTTTCCTAATTCAAGGACTTATATCTTTGCCTATATTTTCCTAGCTTTGGTTGCTCCTTAGGGCCTTTAAGCATGATTTTACAAATATTGTCCTGAGCTTATACTTTTCTTTAGTGGGAAGATTGTTATTACCCATACACAACCCATATAAGCTACTTTATCATTACTGGAAGGGATGGAAGGGTAAAGTTTGTATTTAATTATTACTATGGTCAGTTGAACTATATCAGATATATGAATATACATTACATTGCTCATTTTCTTTTCAAACATGTAAGATTCCTGACATCCAAGATAACACAGGACTTTGCTCAAGTATCTAGTTAGGTATTTGGGCTATGACTATACTTTAGAATATAACAAATGTTAGTAATTAGATATCATTTATTAAGATGAATTTGAGAGATCAATTTATTAGAATGTTATGAGTTAGTTCTCAAGTTAAGATAAAAGTGAATTGGACCAATACCTTCAATAAATTTATTATTTTTATTTAGTTCTTAAGCCCTGAGAATACTCCTAGGTCACTGCTGAACACACATGTTTTCTAAAGTCCTCCCTTTCATTCATTCATTCATATCATTAATGAATCATGTCTATGATATGCCATTTACTGATTCAGATGATGTGGATTAGCTGAGTAAATCCAGGACATACACTGGAGCTGTGGTCCCCAACTCCTGGGCCATAGATTGGTATTAGTCTCTGCCCCAATGAGAACCAGACCACACACCTAAAGGTGAGCAGTGGGTGAGTGAAAATTCATCTGTATTTATATCTGATCCCCCTCATTCACATCGCCACCTGCGCTTGGTCTCTCAGATCAGCAGTGGTGTTAGATTCTCACAGAAACACCAACCATACTATAAAAGGCACATGTGAGGGTCAGGTTGCATGATCCTTAATGAGAATCTAGAGCCTGATGATCTGAGGTGGAACTGAGGTGGTGAGACTAGGACTGGAGAGTGAATGTACATACAGATTATTATGAGCAGAGAGGTTTGACTGCACAGAGACCATAATAAAGCAACTGCATGCAGACTCATTTCAAAGCCTTCCCTCACTCCAGTCTATGGAAAAATTGTCTTTCATGAAACTGGTCCCTAGTACCAAAAAATGTTAGGGACCACTGCACTAAAGTATACAGTATAGTGGGAGAGGAAGATGAAAAATAAATTAAGCCAATAAATATGGCTTATTTTTTGTGTCAGGTATGTACCATGAGAAAGAGTGAAGCAGAGTAAGGACCTAGAGAGTGACAGGTGCTATTTTAATTAGAATAGTCAAAGATGATCTCTCTGGGGAGATGATATTTAAACAGAGGTCTGCCTGGGTAGTGGGGAGAAAGGATTTCTGGGCACTAGAAATAATGAGAACAATGGCTTTGAGGATGGATTGTAATTGGCATGCTCCAAAAATAAAGTGAAGGTCAGAATAAAATGAGGCAGAATAAAGAAGATAGTGGTAGAGAGTATTGAAGTAGGAGAGACTAGACTATACTGGCCATGAGAAGAAATTTAGTTCTTAATAAGAATAATATGAAGTTTATCATTAAAAGCATGAGAGCGATATGATGTGATTCATATTCTTGGTAGACTATTGTGTTTGCTGTGTGAAAAACAGACTATCTATAAACAGCATGAAATACAACGATTATTTTCTTTAGGAAGCTACTACAGTGGTGACATAGTTTAGATATTTATCTCCTCCAAATTTTATATTGAAGTTTTATCCACAATGTTAGAAGTGGTGCCTAATGAGAGGTGTTTGACTCACAAACCACTTGCTGCTGCCCTTGTGATAATGAGTGACTTCTAGCTCTGCTGGTTTTCAGGAGATCTGATTGTTATAAAGAACCTGACACCTTCTCCCTGCCCACATTCTCTTCCTCTCTCATCATGTGATAGGCTGGACTCACCTTTGCATTCCACTATGAATGGAAGTTTTCAGAGCCCTCACTAGAAGCAGACACTGACACCATGCTTGTACAGCCTGCATAACTACATAAACATCCTATATTTGATGATTTATATCCAGCCTCAGGTATTTCTTTACAGCAATGCAAAACAGACTAGGAGACTGTCCAAAAAGGGACAGTGGCTTTAACCAAAATAAAGTGATGAAAGTAAGTTATGGTTTCTCCCCCAAACAATATACTTGCTTCAAAGGAATGTTTTCTTTATTTTTTATGATATCAAGAGAATCAAGTCAATATATACCCTCTGTTAAAAGCACCAGGGGTCTGGATGGCAAAAGAGGAATATGCAACTCATAGAAAATAAAATTGCTTGACATTCATAGGACTTTTAAGTAAGACTGTAGTTGAGATGAAATGGGGGTAGGGAAATAGAAGCCTATTATTAAAGATATATACCATTCATTTGAAAGCTAATCACATGTAATGAGGAACATATGAAGGTTGTTCTAACCTAGCAGCTTTGGTTTAGTTAGACAAAAAAGTCCTCTAGTGCTATAAAAATAGCTATTAAGAATCCTTATGGATACTTTAATTTTTCAACTGTTCATTGTTGAGCATCTGGTAGAAGCTTTATTCTGAGAGGGCTGAATATTGGGTTTTAGCTTAGAATTTAGTTTGGTATCTAAATAGGTAGACCTGCTATAATTGGGGACCTGCTTGACATCATCTTATCTGGGGATATATGAATTTTGTAAATGAAAGAGACAAAAAAGGAGAGACACCAAGGAGAACCCGCAAGCATTTATCAAATGCCCAATAGTCCTAAGCACAGGAACAGTGTCATAGGGAAATGCAGATATTCATTCTAAGAGAAATGGGTCTTAATTTTTAACCTTTAAAGAAAAGCATGAATGTCTCTATGTTGTCCAGGTGGCCATTTGGCCCCACATGAAAAATAAAAATAGGAGACTGATACTTTCCCCTGATTGCCATCCCACAGGCAGGAGGCATGTGCTATTTGGAATCATCATCTAATTTTCAGTTTACATGGTCTATTAGGATGTTTATCTGTGAACACCATTGCAAAGAGTTCCAATTGCAGAGTGGTGAAACCCTGAGCTGTTGTTGATGGTAAGATTGCTATGGGGGAAAGGGACTGCTGAGACTAACTTTTATTTTGCCTTGCCAGCCTTCAGCTTCTCCTGGCATATCTATGCTGAGAACAGAGGACGCATTAGGTGATCTCTAAGGAGCATCTCAGATAAGACTGTTGAGGTGAGGGTAGGCTGAGCAAAATTTTTTATCTTATCTTTCATCTCCGATACCTCACCCAACTTTTAATGAAAGGGTCTCTGAACATTTCCTGACCGAAAAGTAAACAGCATTACTTTCTTTGTGGGTGCTGGATTTTCATAGCTGGATTTTCATAACATAGGTACAGTGTGATTCCATGTCATACGTTTTTCCTCTTTTGCCTTATGAGGCAAGTTTTACATTTTTATAAAATAAGTAGAACTGGGATTTTCCCAAACTGTGTAGCTGACTTTATGGAGTTTTTTTAGTTCTCTTGGATGTTGTTCAGCTGCATTGTTTTTTTCTTTAGATCCCATGAAAGAGATAAGAGAGGTGTTAAGAGAATACACTCAGAGACTTATTAAGGCAGTAAAGTAATAGGAGCTTATGACAAGAAACCACATATAACACACCCCCAAAAACTAACAGGAAAATGAAATAAATTAATAGAGGATATGCCTTTTGTTATTTATTTGAGTTGCTGGGTTTTTTGTTTGTTTGTTTATTTGTTTGTTTTGTATTTTGTTTATTTTCACATTTGGCTAAGATATTCTTACTCCAACTCCTTAATTATTATTAACTATTAATAAATAAATATTTAATTATTTTTATAAAATAAAGGAATAAATGAGCTCTCTGCTCTACGGTAAAGTGGATATGATGGTGAAAGTAGGAAAGACATATCTCTAACTCCCATTTGTTCAGATAATTAATTCTTGAGAAAAATCAAACAAGCAGTTAACTACCATTTTTAGCTTCTTACTAACTTAAAATGTGGCCTCTAGATGACCACATCACCTGGGAGCTTATTGGAAAACAGAATCATAGGTCCACACTAGACCTACTACTTTGGAAGTCCTGAGGAATCTATGAGGCCCAGGAATCTGTTATTAAACTTTCTGTGTGATTCTATATATATATGCTAAATTTTGAGAAGCTATGTTTTAGTTGTGTAAAAGAAACAAAGATTCTGTACTTCTAAGAATTTATCAGGTTATGCTGATGCTGCTGGTCCATAATTCTGAGATTCTTTTCCTTTTCTTCTTTTTTACCATTTCCCCCCATTATTAGCTTTTACACCACACCATTTCTTTCCTTACTCCATACATATGTACCCAGTTTATTAAAGGAATGGGATCCAGCAGGCTTCCACTATAAAATGGTTTTATTTTTCCTGTAACTTCTGCCTTTAAACAAGTGTCTATGATTCTCTTCCTGGATCTATAATAATATTCAGCACAGATCTTGTAGCTTTTTGGTCATTATTGATTATTATAATGGCCAAGTCAGAACTATTTAAAAATTTATTGTGATCTCTTCTCTTTTCAGATGGAATTAGCCTATAGCTAATTACTGATAGAAGTAATTTGATAGTATTTTCCATCTGGCCCCTGTGAAAAAATAGACCACCTGTACTGGGCTATAATTTGGTAATGTTAGAAATCTCTTATCTCATGTGTCTCCATGGAGCACATATTCTGAGAATGGAGTCATGGAACTGCTGAGGCTCTTCTCTATTTTCTTCAAGGGCACCTGGAGTCTTGGGTGCTGTATAGAGTTACTGGTATCTTCTTTCCAGGCACATGATACCTTGATTTCCATTGCCTAATAAATGTAGGCTTTTCCAAAGAGCTTCCTCAGTACACTCTAGGATGGGAGCAGATGTAGGCTCTATGAGGAAGTGAACCCAGCTCCCAGAGATCCACTACAGGCTCACACATGTTCTCTTGCACCACTTCGGAGACTCTGGAGCTTTCTGCATCTGAGCTAATATCCAGCCACAAAATGAGATAGTAGATCTCCCTCATCCCTTTCTAGTTATCTGGTAACTCCACTCAACACAGAGGATGTACAAAATCAACGCTTTTTCCTTGAAACTACTCCTTATTCAGCAGGATATAGATTGTATATGCTGATGAGGGGAAAGGAAGATGGAGTGACAGCTTATTCATAGGCATTAATGGCATTAACTGCAGGTCCTTAAAATCTCTCTACAGAGAATATGGTTACTTAATGTCTCTTTGACTTTATATTTGATCATAGATGTTAATTCTTAGGCAACTGGAGCCATTCTATTATATGAGTACACATATTGTCCTCTTTACCAATCTGCTACCAACATATGCATTTCAGTCTATCACTTACTCTGTGAGTAGCCCCCACCTTCATTTACATTTTAATTAGTTAAGAGGAGAATTTTAATGGAAGCAACCACATTTACGAACCCTAGGTTGAGGTATTTGAAATTCAGAGGAATCTAAAATGACTATAAAGAGACTGTGGCAGAAAAGAGTTCTGGGGGCTGAAGACAAAAAACATTACCATCTTCTTTCTTTCAGAAACTCACTTTAGAAACAATGCAAATCATTGTACATAATCATGGTGACACTCTGTAGAAAATTTTTTAGTTATTCTTTTTGTGCAATTGTTGTTTGCTTTAGAAAACAGAAAGATATGTTAGACATCATCAAGTCCTATTTCTTCATTTTGAAAAAAGAACTAGAACTATTCATTCATTAATTTAGTGGCCATCTAGTAGGTGGCTTATATTGATAAGAGATAGAATTTTAAGAGCTTTCTCCAGAAATCTTAGTGGTTAACAAAAGTGTTTACCACCAGTGCTCTGCCTACCTTGTGATTTCAAGTTTAAAAAATATTCCCAAGTGACACTCTATATTATTTCATTTTTTGTTGCTTATAAAAGATTATGTAAAACAAAGCAATTTATAAAGATAATAAAGTTATTTTTTATAATTCTGGAAGACAGGAAGTGAAGGTTAAAAAGTGAGTAACATAACAATTCTCTCATTTCTGGTGAGAGCCTTCTCCTGGAGGCACACTCAGCAAAATCCTGAGGTGGAGTGGAAAATCTCACAATGAAAGGGCTGCTATGCTAACACAGGCCTTCTTCCCTGTTATGAAGCCTCATTCATAGTCCCACAACAGCTCATTGATCCATTAATCCATAAGTGGATTAAACTGTTCATAAAATCAGAGCTCTCACAACCCAATCACCTCTTAAAGGCCCTACTTCTCAATACTGCCACAGTAGAAATTAAATTTGAACATGTGTTTTAGAGTGGGACAAATATTTTGACCATAGCAAACTTCACAAACCAGAAATTCTCATTAGAAAAACAGATACAATCAGAAAAATTATATTTCAAATTTAAATTTTAGTACCAAATGGCTCATATAAATACAAAATTAGTCTTTTAAAAAAGCCATTTTATTTATTTAGAGATAATGGTTTAAATTGGAGTTAATTTTAGCATTCCAAAATTTACTGTGTTATTTCCAAATGTGGAATTTATCACATTTTAGTAAGTCACAGTGAGGCATCACCATTCATTCTATGTAATTTCTGGTATAATTTGGAAACATTGCAGCCATTATGCATAGTAGCCCACATTACTCTTGACAGGTAGAGCATCTTCCACAAGCCAGGGCCTCTACTGCCCCTGAAAGTGGCTGTAAGGGTGCTCACTATGATGTAAACACCTGTCCACTGTGCTGGAAATGAGAGCTTATCACAACTGGTATCCCCGTTAGCAGCTGTACGGTGACCTGTCAACCATGGATCAAATCCAGACTGATTACCACAAGGTAAAAAGTCTCAAATCCAATCAGCCATACTGTAAGTTATTCAGCTACCTGGACATGGTTCATTATCTATTGTTTGAAGTGTATAGTTGTTTTCTTTCAAGCAGCACATTTTTTTAATTGGCTAGTGTGAAATATGGAAGGTGATAATCAATCCAGAGAAAGATTATATTAAAACAACTGTAACAAACTGAAATCCCCACTGTAAATGTTGTTGCTTTTAAAGTGTGCAATGCTAAGAGTTCAACTGTTCAGGAAGATTTCAGGAAACACAACATGAGGAAAGTTGGAGGGTAGCTGAGTATAACATAAAGTGACAAATGACTACTATAAAGACATTTTAGGGCAGGATGCCTTCTCAGGGGCACTCCCTTTTTTTTTTTTTTGCAGTTTTTGGCCAGGGATGGGTTTGAACCCACCACCTCCGGCATATGGGACCAGCGCCCTACTCACTGAGCCACAGGCGCCGTCCTACAAAGACTTGTTTTTTTTATAATTTTATTGAATCATAATTGTGTACATTGGTGCAATCATAGGGCACAATGTGCTTCATATATATTCAGAAATATTTTGATCGTACTGTTACAGATAGCCTTCATGGCACTTTCTTGATCACTATATAAAGACATTGATACTCTATCTTTAATAAGTTTCACCAGTACCCTGCTAAGATGCACCATAGGTGTGTTCCCACTAATTGCCCTCCCTCCACCCATTCTCCCCCCTCCCCTCCCCGCCCTTTCCCCTTTTGCTGTATTCTTGTGCTATAATTGGGTTTTAGCCTTCATATGAAAGGTATAAATTAACTTCATATTAGGGCTGAGTACATAGGATACTTTTTCTTCCATTCTTGAGATACTTTGGTAAGAAGAATATGTTCCAGCTCCATTCATGTAAACACAAAAGAGGTAAAGTCTCCATCTTTCTTTAAGGCTGCATAGTATTCCATGGTATACATGTACCAAAATTTATTAATCCATTCGTGGGTTGATGGGCATTTGGACTTCTTCCACGACTTAGCAATTATGAATTGGGCTGCAATAAACATTCTGGTACAAATATCTTTATTATGATGTGATTTTTGGTCTTCAGGATATATACCCAATAAAGGAATTATAGGATCGAACAGCAGATCTATTTTTAG
>CAUYON010180328.1:0-12155 GCA_963573935.1 Arctocebus calabarensis
GCAAAGTATCTCAAGAAGGGAAGAAAAAGTATCCAATGTACTCAGCCCTACTATGAAGCTAATTTATAGTGGTCATATGAATGGTATAACCCAACTATAACACAAGAATATAGGGAAAAGGACAAGGGTAGGGAGGGGAGAGAGGAGGGTGGGGCAGAGGAAGGGTAATTGGTGGGGCCACACCTATGGTGCATCTTAGAAGGGTACAGATGAAACTTACTAAATGTAGAATACAAATGTCTTCATACAATAACTAGGAAAGTGTCATGAAGGCTATGTTAAACAGTTTGATGAAAATGTTTCAGATTGTACATGAAGCCAGCACATTGTACCCTACGACTGCACTAATGTACACAGCTATGATTTAATAAAAATCATACAAATAAAAATAAATAAAAAATAAATAAATAAATAAGGCATTATTCCAACTCCAAGTATCAAACCAATCTACTACGATTAAAATCCAACTTGGAGTTCTTTGTTTCTTTTTTTTTGAGACAGAGCCTCAAGCTGTCACCCTGGATAGAGTGCTGTGGCATCTCATCTCACAGCAACCTCCAATTCCTGGGCTCAAGCGAGTCTCCTGCCTCCGCCTCCCAAGTAGCTGGGACTACAGGCGCCCACCACAACGCCAGGCCATTTTTTGGTTGCAGCCGTCATTGTTGCTTGGTGGGCCCGGGCTGGATTCAAACCAGTCAGCTCATGTGTACGTGGCTGGCGCCTTAGGCTGTTGAGCCACAGGCGCTGAGCCAAGTTCTCTGTTTCTAACATTTGTTCTTATTTGTCCTGGGTACTGAAAGTCTTTGTTCTTCATTGCCTTACACTATGCTTTTCTTTGGTAGGGGAAAGGGCTATCACTGCTCTAGATTCATTCAAGGTAACTACTTTATAGGAGGATTCTAATGTATTTATGGACTTCCTCCCATTACCATGAGCCAATAAGATAGGCTTAATCAGAAAGCAACTTAATCACATCCTATATAATTGAAAAATCAATTTCATGTGCCTATGCCTATTCTATAATCAAGCAATGATCAAATAACTATCAAAATTAAGACAGAGACCGCCAAAAGTAACAAAATTTACTAGAAACACAAAGAGGGTAATGATGCTATAGAAATCACAAAAGCAGGCTCAGCGCCCATAGCTCAGTATTTAGGGAGCTGGCTACATGCACCAAGGCTGGTGGGTTGGAACCCCCGACCCAGACATGCTAAAAACAATGACAACTACAAACAACAACAACAAAAATAGCCGGATGTGTAGCAGACACCTGTAGACCCAGCTACTTGGGAGGCTGAGGCAACCTCTTCAGCCCAAGAGGTTGAGATTGAGGCTGAGGTTCTCAGGATCTCACTATGTTTCCTAGGCAGGTCTTAAATTGATGGCCTTAAGTGAACCCACTCAACTTCTTGGCCTCCCAAAGTACTGGGATCACAGGAGTAAGTCACTGTACCCAGCCTGTAATTTACTTTTAAGTTGACTATATGTGTGTGTGTATGACATCCATCCATCCATCTAGCTAGCTAGCTATAATTTTATTAAAAATAAAAATAATGGGCGGCGCCTGTGGCTCAGTGAGTAAGGCACCGGCCCCATATGCCAGAGGTGGAAGATTCAAACCCAGCCCCAGCCAAAAACTGCAAATAAATAAATAAATAAATAAATAAATAAATAAATAAATAAATAAATAAATAAAAATACTTATATAGGCATACCTAAGAGATATTGCAGGTTCAGATCTAGACCACTGCAATAAAGTGAATTCTGCAATAAAGAAATCATTATACACATAAATTTTTTTGTTTTCCAGTACAAAAAAGTTATGTTTAAACTATATTGTAGTCTACTGTCTCTGCAATAGCATTATGTCTTTAAAAATGACATATATGCCTTAATTTAAAATACTTTCATTCAACTCATTAATTAAAAAAAACACAAACTTTATTGTTAAAAAATGCTAACAATCATCAGAGCCTTCAACAAGTAATAATCATTTTGCCTCCGTGTTGATGGCTGCTGACTGATCGGGGTAGTGATTGTCTTCTTTTTTTTTTTGAGACAGAGTCTCACTCTGTCATCCCAGGTCGAGTGCCATGGCATCATAGCTCACAGCAACCTCAAACCCCTGGGTTTAAGCAATCCTCTTGCCTCATCCTCTCGAATAGCTGGGACTACAGGTGTATACCATCACACCTGGCTACTTTTTCTATTTTTAACAGAGACAGGGGGTTGCTCTTGTTGGTCTCAAACTTCTGAGCTCAAGCAATCCACCCACTGCAATTTCCCACAGTACTAGGATTACAGGCGTGAGCCACTGCACCCCCACGGTACTTTCTTAAACTAAACAACAATGAAATTTGCCATGTTCGTGTACTCTTCCTTTCACAAGAGATCTCTCTGTAGTGTGCAATGCTCTTTGACAGCTTCTTACCCATAGTAGAACTTCTTTTCAAATTGGAGTCAATCCTCTTAAACCCTGTCAATCCTCTCAAACCCTACCACTGCTTTGTCTATTCAAGTTTATGTAACATTTTAAGTCTTTTGTTGCCATTTTAATAATACTGACAGTATCTGCACCAAGAGCAAAGTCTATCTAAAAAAAAAAACAAAAACACTTTCTTTGCTCATCTGGAAGAAGCAACCCCTCATCCATTCAAGTTTTATCGTGGGATTATAGCCATTTAGTCACATCTTCTGGCTCCACCTGCAACTTTAGTTCTCTTACTGTTTCCACTACATCTGCAATTACTTCCTCCACTGACGGCCTGAACCCTTAAGGTCCATCCACCAGGGTCAGAATCAACTTGTTTCAAAATCTTGCTACGGTTGGTATCTTGACCTCTCCCAGGAACTGTGAATGTTCTTAATGGCATCTACAATAGAGAATCCTTCCCACAAAGTTTTCAGTTGACTTTGCCCCATCTATCAGAGGATTCACTCTCCATGGCAGCTGCAGCCTTACAAAATATATTTCTTAAATAAGAATTGAAAGTGAAAATTATTCTTTATTCCACGGGCTGAAGAATGGATCTTGTGTTAGCAAACATGAAAACCTCATTTATCTCCTTCTACATCTCCATCAGAGCTCTTGGGTGACTAGCCGTGCTGTCAATGACCAGTCACACTTTCAAAGGAATTTTGTTTTTCTGAGCAGTAGGTCTCAACAATGGGCTTAAAATATTCAGTAAACCATGCTATAAACAAATGTACTGTCATCCAGGCTTTGTTCTTCCATTTCTTCCCTTCATAGAGCACAGGTAGAGTAGATTTAGCACGGTTCTTAAAGGAACTAGAATTTTTCGAATGGTCAATGAGCATTGGCTTCAACTTAAAGTCACCAGCTACGTTAGCCCTGTAAAAAGAAAAACAGCTTGTCCTTTGAAACTTTAAAGCCAATCATGAGCTAGTCTCCCTAACCATGAAAGTCCGTATAAAGCTGTTTGTCTACATTGAAAATCTGTTGTTCAATATAGCCACCTTCGTCAATGATCTTAGCTAAATCTTCTGGATAACCTGCTGCAGTTTCTACATCAGCACTTTCTGCTTCACCCTGAATTTGGATGCTATGAAGATGGCTTCTTTCCTGAAACCTCATAAACCAACCTCTGCTAGCTTTCAACTTTTCTTCTTCACTTCCTCACTGCTCTCAGCCTTCATAGAATTGAAGAGAAAGATAGGGTCTTGCTCTGGATTAGGCTTTGGCTTAAAGGAATATTGTGAATGGTCTGACCTTTTATTCAAACCAATAAAATTTTATCCCTATCAGCGATAAAAATATCACTTTCTCCTTTACTGAAGCAGTACTTTTAATTTCCTTCAAGAACTTTTCCTTTGCGTTCGTAACTTGGCTAAGGATTTGGCATAAGAGGTCTACCTTTTGGCTTATCTACATGCCTTCCTTGCTAAGCTTAATCATTTCTAACTTTTCATTTAAAGAGGGAGACATGCAACTCTTCCTTTCACTGGAACACTTAGGAACCAAAATAGGGTTATTAACTGGACTAATTCAATGTTGTTGTGTCTTAGGTAATAGGGAGGTCCAAGGACAGCAAGAAATATAGGGGAATGGCCAGTTACTGGAACAGTCAGAACATACAAAATACTTACTATTAAGTTTACCATCATGTATGAGCACAGTGCATGGCCCACAAAATAATTATAGTAGCAATATCAAAGACCACTGAGCACAGATCACCATCACAGATATAATAACAGCAAAAAATCTTGAAATATTGTAAGAATTACCAAAATGTGACACAGAGACATGAAGTGAGTATATGTTGTTGGAAAATGGCACCAAGAGACTTGCTCAACACAAACCTTTGATTTATAAAAAATGCAATCTCTATGAAGTGTAATAAAGCAAAACACATGTATGCTTGTACGTGAATTATAAATTTTTTTATAGAAAGAGAAAGGGTCTTGCTCTGTCACCCAGGCTTGAGTGTAGTACCCTGATGATAGTGCCCTATAACCTCAAACTCTTGGGCTCAAGCACTCCTCCCACCTCAGCCTCTCAAAGTGCACAATCCATCATGCTCTGCCTATGAATAAATATTAGCAATCAAATCCAGTAACATATAAAAAGGATAATGTATGTCACAACAGAATAAGGTTTATTTCAGGAGTGCCAATGTTGCTGAACATTCAAAAAACAATCTGTGTGGACTCTCAGGCCCAGAGGATAATGGCAGCCACCCAATATCAAATCTCCTCACATAACCTCTTGAAAGACAAATAAAAGATCAAGAGAGCAAATACATCTACCTATAACCCACACTTTCAGCATTCATAGGAAACAAAGAACATCATAACCTTCATATTAGAAGGTTATAAGAAGGAAGTATTATAAAGAAGGAAATAAAACAATTTCCAACAGAACTGTCAGTTCCTTTTGCAGGCCAATGCACATGGAGACTACAGGAGAAAAAGCTTAAAGGATTCTTTCAGGAGCAGAAAAACATACAGAGGGGCACACAGAACTTAAGCAAAAGCACAAGAAAAAAACTACCCCAAGAAAGAGAAAGTCCAACTAAATGCCAAAACACTAAACCGAGTACTAAGATTGGCACTTGGTAATTCGAGGCTCAGGATTTACAGGCTTGAAAGTGAGTTGAACCAAGCCTGAGTAAAGCTTTCCTCCTAGGGAAGAATCAGATACACAGAGAAAGAGTGACGATACCTCTTTAAGATGTGGCAGTGAAAAGAAAAGAAGGAAATAAGAGAAGGGTTAGGATCCTACAGAAATAAAAGAAAACCATAAGACACCAACCCCTACCCTCATCATCTATAATCCATACAAGAAATGACACTGAAGGGTGGCTCAGCAAGTAGGACACCGGCCCCATATACCGAAGGTGGCGATTCAAACCTGGCCTCAGCCAAACTAAAAAACAAAAAAATAGCCGGGCGTTGTGGCGGGCGCCTGTCATGCCAGCTACTCGGGAGGCTGAGGCAAGAGAATCGCCTAAGCCCAGGGGTTGGAGGTTGCTGTGAGCTGTGTGATGCCATGGAACTCTACCCAGGGCGATAGAGTGAGACTCTGTCTCTACAAAAAAAAAAAGAAAAGAAATTGCACTGAAGAGGGCCAAACCAACAGAAAGGACACTCTCAAACTAGAACCCTGTACATGCAAGGAATGGGATTAGAAAAAAGGAGGCTTCAGGGCAGCGCCTGTGGCTCAAGGAGTAGGGTGCCCGCCACATATACCGGAGGTGGTAGGTTCAAACCCGGCCCCAGTCAAAAACTGCAAAAAAAAAAGTATTCATCTACTCAACACTTTAGAGATCAGGATAATAATTAGCTCTGAAGAGACAGTAACAGAAAGGGACATGAGGAGGCTCCCAGGGTGCTGGTCAGATTTTGCTGCTTGATCCACATGTGTTATATGAGAACATTCCATGTGTGAAAATACATTCAGCTACAAACGTATGTACTTTTCTGCATATATAATTATATTTCCATTAAGAGTTTTAAAAAATAGATATGAAGCCTATTCTCTAGAGAATTATAGCCCAAGAAACATGAGAGAAAGCAATGAATAATCAACCTTCTTTTTTTTAGGAGGATAGAGAAAGAATAATAAATGGCAATGCTGGGTCATGAAGAAATCAGTAGAGGATGATGTTTTGATGTATTTTGCTTAATTATACCCAATATTCCTCCTCACACATTCTACAGTTCATGGGGTTCATCCACCTTCGCAAAGATGACAAAATAAGCTACGCCTAATCAGAAGTGGAAAGACAGAAGTGGAAGCACGTGATCCATGCCAGGCCAACACTCGCTGAGATATTCCTTTAGAGCTATGGAGGAAAACTCCTTCTTCCTTTAAAATTGTGAGGAGAAATCCTTCCTGAACCTAGACCCGCTGAAGAGTTATCTTGTACACCATGATGATAAAATCTAATCAGAGAAGAAAATCAGGTACAGCCTGAGAACAGAGGCAAATGAAACACAGAGACCTGTGAAATTCTTCAAACACAGCTTGGCGCCTGTGGCTCACGTGGCTAAGACACCAGCCACATACACCTGAGCTGGCTGATTCGAATCCAGGCCGGGCCCGCCAAACAACAATGACAGCTGCAACTAAACAAAAAAAAAAAAAAGAAATTCTTCAAACACCTGAATCAAGCTATGTGTAACTAATGAACCCCCCTTTGTGGGCTAAAACATTTTAAAAGATTTTTTTTTGAAACAGGGTCTTGGTTAGTTGACAGGTTAGAGCACTCTGTCACCTAGGCTGGAGAACAACAGCCCGATCCTAGGTCACTCCAGCCTGGAACTCCTAGGCTTAAGTGATCCTCCCCCACCTCAGCCTCCCAAATAGCGGGCATTACAAGCACCAGCCATCAAGCCCAGTTCTAAAACACCCCTCTTTTTTTGTTCTTTTTCTTTAGTTTCAGAATATTAGGGGGTACATATGTTTTACTTACACATTTTGTTTCTGTACAGGTTTAGTCAAAGTTATACATATAAGTAAAACACTCTATTACATGGACTAAAACACTATTTTCTCTGTTAGTTTTGAGTCGGTTAGGTTTTTGTTACCTGGAACGGAAAGATTCCAGTTTTAACACAAAACCAGAAAGAGGGAATTACCTAAGTGCAGGGAAATTTAAAAAACAACTCACCGTCTCCTCCTCTTTCCCTCTCCTACCTACTGCAGCCAAAAAATAAAAACAAAATAAAATAAAATGTACATTAATAACTGCTTTCTCCTGTTGACATATACTTCCTATAACAACTAAAGAATGGAAAAAGTTGAATGCGGATGAGGAGGCAAAGAAGGAAGAATAACTAGCATATTTAAATCATTTCAAATTTTTATTTTTAAAAATCTTAATTTCACAGCTTTAAAATGTTTTCTTCTAGTCAGTTTCAAGACAGTTAAGATTCTCAACTAAGACAATTTATTATAGTACAGAGTATATGTTTTATTTTAAAACAGAAAAAAGGGGCGGCACCTGTGGCTCAAAGGAGTAGGGCACCAGCCCCATATGCCTGGAGGTGGTGGGTTCAAAACTAGCCCCAGCCAAAAACTGCAAAAAAAATAAAAAATAAAATATAAAACAGAAAAAAGGCTATGAAATATTTACACAATAGAAATATTCTGAATTTGTTCAATGATGCTATTCTTTGAAAAGTAAGATCTCAAATTCTAGACAAATGGACAGAAGCCTCATACTTCACTGAGCAGCTCCTCTTTTTCAACTACAGTACAATGAAGAACAAAATACACACTAAAGTTCAAAAGGCACAACTGGGTTCAAACTTAAGATAAACATCTTGTGGCAAGTGGGATTATCCGAGGAATGCACTAGTGGTTCAATGTAAGAAAATCAATGTGATTAATGGAAGGAGAAAAAAATGTGATTGTGTCAATTGATACAGAAACATCATTTGACTGAATCAAATACCCTCTCATGATAAAAACATCCAGAAAACTAGGAATAGAAGGAACCTTTTTAACATGATAAAGGGCACTTATGAAGAACCAATAACTAACATCATACTCGGTGGTAAGAAAATCTTTCTCCGTAAAAACAAAAACAAGATAAGGATGCTTGCTTTCTGGAAGTTCTGAACAGAGCTTTAGGCAAGAAAAAGAAATAAAGGACATACAAATTGAAAAGGAAAAATGTAAACCTACTTCTATTCTCAAATACTATAATCCTATACAGTTATCCCTCATCATCTGAGGGAACACTTGCTGCAGGAACCCGAGTACCAACACCTGTGGATACTCAATCCCCTTACACACACTAGTGTAGTAATAAGCATACAACCTACACACATCCTCCGTATACTTCAAATCATCTCAGATCATCTTAGATTACTTGTAAGACCTAATACAATGTAAATGCTATGTAAATAAGTGTTAATACTTTTTTGTTTATTTTTTCTTGTTATGCTTTATTATGGTAAGTGGGATTATCCGAGGAATGCACTAGTGGTTCAATATAAGAAAATCAATGTGATTAATAGAAGGAAGGAGAAAAAAATGTGATTGTGTCAACTGATACAGAAATATCATTTGACTGAATCAAATAACCTCTCATGATAAAAACACCCAGAAAACTATTTAATATTTATAAAATATTATATTTTATGTTATGTTTTATTGGGGTTTTTTCCTGAATATTTCTGATTTACCATTAGTTCAATCTGCAGGTGGTTAAATCTGCAGGTGTGGAATCTATGAACACAGAGTGCTGACTATATACACAGATCCCAAAGAATACAAAAACACACACGCCAAAGGAAAAAAAAAATACTAGAGCTAGTAAATGAATTCAACAAGTTATTGGGGACAAGATCAACACACAAAACTCAGTTGTACACCAGAATGAATACTTCAAAAAGAAAATTAAGAAAACAACTCCATTTACAATACTATTCAAAAAAATAAAATATCCAGAAAGAAATTTAACCCAAGAGGTAAAAGCCTCATAGATTAAAAACTATAAAATATTACTAAAAGAAATTAAAGATTTAAATAAATAGAAAGATGGCCTGTATTCATAGATTAGAAAACCTAATACTGTCAAGACAGCAATATTCATCAAATTCATTCACAGATATAAAGCAATCCCAATTAAAATTCCAGCTGTGTTTTTATAGAAATGGAAAAGCGGTTTCTCAATTTTATATAGAAGTACAAAGAGCCCTAAATTGTCAAAACAACATTGAAAAAGAAGAACAAAGTTCTCAAAGTGGTTCATTAAAAAAAAAAAAATAAATAGTAATAAGAGGAGGGATAGAAGCCAATGCATTAAAAGTCAAAAGGATCACACCACCATTGCCCATTAAAAATACAGCTTTTGGTATTGCTAGCCTTATATGATAATGCACTTTGTACCAAACGGGGCAATCACTTAACAAAAAAGGGAACTGAAAAATACTTTCATATCATCTTCTGAATTAACAAACACTATAAACAAGTCAATAAATTTTATTTTTAGAGTTGCATATTTTCATTTCTGAAATTCAGCAAGTAGAAAAACAACGTAACTTGCTTCCTTTATCAAAATTAGGCTTATTACCTTTGTCATATATTTATCTATTTCCAAAGCAAACAAGATAATTCCTTGGGTTTCCTAATATTTGAGTAGCTCTCACTCATGGAATAATCAATGGTTCACACTGCATACAAGGTCACAATTTTTGAAATAGTCTAGATAGCTCCCAAGAGCCTAACACACATCTATACCTAGGGATGGGCTTAACTATGAATAAAGGCTTGGTGTTGCTTATTACACTATATACAAGAATGGAAATGATGTAAGATTGTCTTCGTCTCTTGGGTGAGAAATTTCTATTAATATTAGAAATAGTCTCAGTGGTCAAAAAGATTAACAAAATTTTCAAAGAAAAATTAGGTATCTTCAACATCTAGGAATTAATTCATAATGTACACAGAAGGTAGGAGGGAAAAAAGAAGAGGGACGGGAAGAGAGAAGGAGAAAGGGGAAAGGAGGAAATGAGAGGAGAAGGGAAAAAAGAATATGAGTGAGGAAGGCAGGAGAAAGAGTGGAGGATTAGGGGCGGCTCCTGTGGCTCAGCAAAAGAGTGGAGGATTAGAAAAGTATAGCATCAGTAACAACAGATATGGCTGAGTTAACAAATCTATCAGATAATGTCAACAAGATATATACTACATAATAATAGGCCTTATTAACATGCTATTGAGTTGACAGAAACATCTTATTTTATATTTTTTTGGAAAAAGTATTTTATACCCCTCATCATAGTGCCTGGTATATACAAGTAACAAATGTTTGTTTAGTGACCGACCAGACGGATGGCTGAATGAACAAATGGGTAGAAGGAAAAATAATGAATATTCAAAATAAAGAAGTTTTTAAATATTTAATAATGAAAAAGATTTGCTGCCTCTCCATTTTAAAGTTAATCTCATTAGGGGGAAATGTGTGAGAAGTAGCATGGCATAGTGTCAAGAAGACAGGATTTAGATTGGAAAAGACCTAGATTAAAATTCTAGCTGAACTCTTACAGTCATGTGTCCTTGAGTAAATTGCTTAATTTATACAAATCTCCGTTTTCTACACCTGTAAAATAGGGATCACATAGCTACCTTACTTAGACCACAAACCAGCACTTCTGGAACAAACTACACAAAATCAGCTCTCAAATCAACTTTGTAATTCATAATGTAGCCCACAGATGGGTGTTACTAACAATGCTCGCCATCTGGTAGTTTCCTGTTTTAAATAATTATTCTTGCTAACTAGGTGCCAAGCTTTTAGAATCATTATATTAAATGTTTGCACCCTCTAAATTTTGGTGTCCCTAGACAAAGCCCAGTATGATCAGCCACAGTTCAACTTATGAGGTAGTTCTGAAGATTAAAAATAATATAAGAAAAACAACTTCCATGGTGAGAGGGATGTAATAAATTGTTGACATGTAAACATTTCATTAATATTTTTATGTAATCCATTTGCCACTCTATACTGAGTGGCAACTATTCCAATAAGCTCATACTCAGAGATTAATCATATCGGCCACATCCAGTAAGACATAAACGAGAAGGACATGAAAGGATGATGTGCACTGTAACATTCTTTTCAAAGATTCGATTGATTCCTTCGACCTTAACTTTTGGATTTTTTCTCCTAAATCTTTAAAAATATGAGAAATTAGAAGACCAGAAGGAACTTTCATTTCAAGAAATATTTCTAGAAAGAAATAAATGAAATGTCAGATTCAAAAAGAGAATTCAAAGTTACCACTATCATAGTACGCTTGTTCTCTGGGGATGGGCAAATAGAACAGCAGCCATTGTATTTTGCATCTAGTCTCAGTTGTAGAAATGCTAGTTAAGTAAGAAAAAAATCAGGTCACCTTTACCAGATCTACTAACCCAGCTGATACCTTTAAGATGAATAGTTTAGTAATAATATAAAAAAATTTGTCAACCCATAAGAATTAGGTAAAGCACTCTTACTTAGCTCTCAGATTATTTTCTCTGGATTATCAAATATCCAGAAATAATTATTAAAAGCCATGCCAATCTAAACCCCAGTCACAGGAACAACTGTTATAAAGAGTTAAATTTAAATAATTTATAGGTACTACTGGTTATAGTGATGTTTCAATAACAATTCTGTCACACTAGAATAAACTCTTCCTAAGAAATTATCCTTCTGAGCATAAATGTCAAATCAAGCTCATAAACTGGAGCTCCCAATTGCCCCAAATTAAAGGGCAATGTCAATGTGTTTGGTAGGTGGTAACGAGTATGCTTTTAAATAGAATCCATGGACTAGAAGCACTGTGACGACCTTATGCTAAATGTAAACCATGAGGACTGAAACGGGCTCTTTTACACACTGGTTAAAAATCAGAATTCTATGATTGTGATTCCTATCGTTTGTCTGAATAAAAATTGATTATATTATGAATTAAAAATAAAAGACTGAAAACAATTTAGTCAATTATTAACTTTTGGATTTGATGGCAAATTAGCAACAAGAAACAATCCAGGGTAGGAATGCGTATTGTGGTTTCAAAAAGACAGACATACAGGATCACACCTACAGTGCATCTTAGCAGGGTACTGGTGAAACTTATTAAATGTAGAATATCAATGTCTTCATACAGTGATTAAGAAAATGCCATGAAGGCTA
>CAUYON010180329.1:0-20652 GCA_963573935.1 Arctocebus calabarensis
TTCAGGTTGCTCCTCTGTGTGGAAATAAAGGCATATCCCATATGCATGGACTGCCAAAATTTAACTCAAAACGTAAAGTGTCTTACTTTATTCTTCTATCATGCAAGACTGACAATTATTAAAGAATGAATTAAAGAAAGATTGAATGAATTTGACTATTATTATTATTTTGCTAGGATACAGTCCCTTCTTTAGTTTTATGACAAACTAGGAAAACATCTGCCTAAATTGGAGTTCTCTTTCACAATTTATAAAGATCTTTCAAGTATATGCTGATCCCATTTAATTAAGGCAGCACCTGAAATTCCTCATAAACTGCTCTTCAAGTAAGTGGAGAGAAAGCTCTTCCTTTTCTTGTTGTTTTTAGACAAAGTCTCACTCTGTTGCCCTTGGTACAGTGCCGTGATGTCATAGCTCACAAAAACCTCAAACTCCTGGGGTCAAGTGATCCTCTTGCCTCGGTTTTTCATTTTGAGCAGAGATGGAGTTTTGGTTTGGTTTTTTTTTTTTGGCCAGGGCTGAGTTTAAACCCGCCACCTCCGGCATATGGGGCTGGTAACCTACTCCTTTGAGCCACAGGTGCCACTGAGATGGAGTTTTACTCTTGCTCAGGCTGGTCTGAACTCATGATCTCAAGCAACCCACCTGCCTCAGCGTCCCAGAGTTAGGATTACAGGCGTGAGCCACCGCATCCGGCCTATAGAGAAAGCTCTTCTAAGGGGAAAAATATATTTAAATGGTCCTTGATATGAAGACACCATGGAAGGGATCTAAGTGTTGTTTAGGGTGGGAGGTGGACAAGATGGATTAAGGCCCCTCCAGGCCTGAAATGCTTTGTCTGCCAGGAGCAAAGAGAAATTGCAGAAGAGACCAGAGGCACAACACAGCACAAAGCCATGGTTAGTTAACCCCATCCTTTCCCCACAATGGAAAAATCTCCATCGTTTTATCCTCAGAGACACTCTACTCCCTCCTAGTCACACAGGGACACACTTGAAATGGCACAGAGGCTGTCCACGACTGCACCTTCACAGTGCCATCCTCACTCCCAGGGTTATCTTTGAGAAGGGGGCACATGTGCCAAAATACTTCCTGAGTGGAAAAAAGATTGGCATCAAGCTAAAGTAAATCAAAATAGTAAGACTTTGTAGTATTGCTGGAAAAATTCAAATGCACCTCAGGAGAGAATTGATAGTACAAACTGGCAAAAATGATTTACATGTCAACCTAATGTTCTGCATGACATAAATACACATTGTTAGCATTTTAGTGAAAAATAATACAATATCACATAATTTGTCAATTTTATCTGACAGCAATGGAGTTAATAGAACGCTGTGATTAGTGTGCATAGGAAGAACCGTATGTGCATATATCAGGACCTAGAATCCAAGTTCAGTTCATTCTTCTTTATGCAAGGGTAGAATAACAAGTTGGTGAATTAACTTTAGTAATTACAGACCATAAATTCCTAAGAAGAAAGCATCATTGTAAATCAGAAACAGTTTGATCCATAAGACATTTATATAGTTTGAAATTAAATAGCAAACGTATAATATCAAAATAGCTGATGTTTGTTGAGTACTTACTGAATACCAGATTCTGTGCAAAGAGATTTTCCCACATCACCTTATTTAGTCCTTGACAAGGACAATGTATTATCTCAGCTCGGCGCCTGTAGGTCAGAGGTTAGGGCGCCGGCCACACACACAGAAACTGGCGGGTTTGAACCCAGCTGGGCCTGCCAAACAACAATGACATCTACAACAACAACAAAAATAGCCGGGCGTTGTGGCGGGCACCTGTAGTCACAGCTACCTGGGAGGCTGAGGCAAGAGAATCTCCTAAGCCCAAGAGTTTGAAGTTGCTGTGAGCTGTGTGACGCCACAGTGCTCTACCAAGGGCAACACAGTGAAACTGTCTCAAAAAAAGATAATGTATTATTTCATTGTACTGATGAGGGCACTGGGGTTCTGTGTGTTAGAGGTCCCAAGTGGTCAGGAGAAAGATTTTGTTTCACATGGCGTTTGGGGAGCCAGAGAGCTCTTTGTTGTATGTGTTTCTAAGCTCCGGAGGAAAGGAGGGAGGAAGGACGAGACAGGGATATTTTACATCAAGGTTTAGGACTCAGCTCTAAAGACTATGAAGCTTAGATTTCCCAAATCCATTCTAAAATCTCTCAGCGCTACACTAGATTTACAATGTATTTCCTCAACAGACAAGCCTTGAGGAGTAGGAAGAAATCTGAAGAAGGTAAACACTGGAGGACATGTTCTTTACCTGGAGATGACTTTACTTCCAAGTTGAGTGTCTTGGCCGGTGTGGGCGCCAACTGAGTTTGAGGCCATGACACAGGTCGGCAACACCAAACAGGGAGCAGTTAGCCAGAGCCAGCGGGTTCTTTCGCTCGCGCGAGGCGAGACGTACGTTGCGCACTCCCCCTCCCCCCGCACCACCACCTCTGTGCACATGCGCAGTACATTGAGGACGGGCAGCCCTTGAAACTGTTGCAGATACTCAGAAAATCTGGCATCCAAAAAGTGATACAGTCTTTTCTGATCTGGTCAACTCGCAAAGCCTGAGGAAGCAGGTGAGGGGTCATTAAAAACATCAAGGCTCAATTACGGAATCAACGCCAGTCACAGATGATTGCAATCTTCTGGTGTACATGAAATGTTGGATTCTTACCCAGATGCTATACTTGCGTCTCTTGAACTTTGGATTTACGCCTATAGAGTGGGAAATATGTGACTAGATGTTGGTTATGACTGCTCCAGCCTCCTACTTTAGCCAGGATTGGAGGTGTTCAGGGCCACTTCATTTCTCTGGTTAAGAGAGTGTTGATTCTATTGCAAGGTAGAACTCACAGGGACTCAGAGAATCACAAGTTGAGAGAAGACCTTAAAGCCAATCCATCACGTATTTTCCAGATGAATAAACTGAGGCCCAGAATTCTTAGGAAGCTAATTTTAGTGAGGACCAACAATTTGCTTTTCTGCAATGCCACGCCTGTGTTCCATTCCATCTCTCCTGTTCAGTGTTTTCTAAAAGACCCCTTATATTTTCGCATTGACCAATGGTTATAGGAAGCTTTGGTGCCATTTAAGATTATCAATACCTCATGTCAGTGCAAGAGACCCCCTCAGGAGGCAGCAATGAGTGAAATCAGTCAATTAGTTGATGGAAGGTGGATTGACAATTCCGTCATTTGGAAAGCCATTTAACTTCAGCTGCTGCCAGCTTTAAGATAAGAAGCTTATACACAATCACCTAAGACAGATACACCCCCTAATATTTTTTCTAAGAATGTTTAAATATTGCCACTTACTGGTGATTACCCCTTTGCAGATTTGTAAGAAAACAAATAAAATGAAACGCATTACTAGGATATTAAGTCATATTTTGTTATAAGGCATTTAAAATAAATTTCATACTTTAAAAAAAAAAAAAGAAAAAAGAAAAAGAGAAAACAAACCTGTCCAGGCTTTTGTGAAAAGTATTTATGTGTACAATAATAATATTCTTAAGAGACTGAAGTTTCTCAAAGCACTTTATCATTTTTCCTACTAACCTGCCTTATAATGTGTTCTCTAATTACATACAGCATTACCTATGAACTAATTGATCTCCCTTAAATTTTTATAAACAAACAACATGAAGGAAAATAAAATTTTCATTTTATTCTCAAAGGAGAATATTACATAAGGCTAAAAAAAAGTAAAAGGTGGATATGAATTAAAATAGGCAAACCATATGTGCAGGAATTTAAATGGATGGTCTCATTTAGTCCTCAACTATGAGACAAATGTTACCTCCGCCTTTTAGGCAGACATGTATTCTCTCTCTAAAGAGATGGTCTAGTGTTTGCCAGGTAAAGTAAAATACAGTAATACATGCCAACAGTCTAAAAAAAAAAAAAAAAAAAAACAAAGAAAAGAGTTGCAGTCACTCACCTACAATGACAAAAAAGGAGACAAGATGAAAAAAAATGTATGTTTAGGGAATTCAGAGTTCAGTAGAGACAAAAAGTGTATAAGAGTTGATAGTGAGGAGTGGGAATCATGAATGAATAATAAGATAAAATATTGAGGTTCCAGGAAATGAAGGACAATGCTAAAAATATTATGTTTTATCCAATAGGGAATATAGAACCACTGAAAAATTTTAGACTGAACAATGACATATAGGTATTTCAGTTTGCAAAGATCACTATATCTTCAATCAAAAGCAGCAATATTTATTTATTTATTATTATTATTATTTTTGTATTAAATCATAGCTGCGTACATTAGTGCAATCAAGGGGTAGAATGTGCTGGTTTCATATACAATCTGAAAAGTTTTCATCAAACTGTTTAACATAGCCTTCATGGCATTTTCTTAGTTATTATATGAAGACAATTTGTATTCTGCATTTAGTAAGTTTCACCTGTACCCTTCTAAGATGCACCATAGGTGTGGTCCTACCAATTACCCTCCTTCCACCCCAACCTCCTCCCTCCCCTCCTTTCCCATATTCTTGTGCTATAGTTGGGTTATACTCTTCATATGAAACCTATAAATTAACTTCATAGTAGGGCTGAGTACATTGGATACTTTTCTTCCATTCTTGAGATACTTTGCTAAGAAGAATATGTTCCAGCTCCATCCATGTAAACATGAAAGAGGTAAAGTCTCCATCTTTGTTCAAGGCTGCATAATAATCCATGGTATACATGTACCACAATTTATTAACCCATTCATGGGTCAATGGGCACTTGGGCTTCTTCCATGACTTAGCAATTATGAATAGCGATGCAATAAACATTCTGGTACAGATGGTACATTATAACACATTGTTATAATGTGATTTTTGGTCTTCTGGGTATATACCTAGTAAAGGAATTATAGGATAGAATGGCAGGTCTATTTTCAGATTTCTAAGTACTCTCCAAACATCCTTCCAAAATGAACATATTAGTGTGCATTCCCACCAGCAGTGTAGAAGTGTTCCCTTTTTTCCACATTCACGCCAACATCTCTGGTTTGGGGATTTTGTCATATGGGCTAATCTTACTAGAGTTAGGTGATATCTCAAAGTAGTTTTGATTTGCATATCTCTGATGATTAAGGATAACTTGAGGAAAAGCCGCAATATTTAGACAGTAGTTATATTGGAAACATGCATGAAAACATTTACTGGAGTATGGAGGAAAAAATAGAATTTCTATTGTTACCTTTATCATATTATTTATAATTTCTGTCTCTGTATGTGAGATAGGAAGACATATAGCTTGCGTGTTCCATAGTGTATAAAGGACAGCAGTTTGCCTGGACATGTGGTCTGGATACAGGACCCACAAAGTCTGCTAGCCTATCTCAAAACAGAGGGAAGGAGACGGTTTTAGAAGAAAGGGAACAGTCAGAGGCTGCTGTAGTATTTGGAACAAAACATGATTAGGCCCTGGACAAAAATGGGAACAACAGAGCCTGATGGGGATTTTGAAAGCAATCTACGGATAAAATCAGCGTGTCTTGCTAACCAACTAGATAAGAGGTGCCTGAGGCAGAGGAGCTAGTGGGGGGATATTGGGGCCGTTAACTGAACAGGATGGAGGAGCAGATACGGGGAGTGGCTTAGGGCTTGGGGACGGTTAGGGAAAAGCTGAGTATCAGCCAGGCTGAGTCAGAATCCCTGTGGGGACCTTGCACAGAGGTAAGGTGAGGAAAGAAGCAGAATACCATTTATTTTGTAAATATTAATAAATAAAAATTAATGAGATACCAGACATTGAAAACCAGATTTCAGTGAATTGAGGAATAAAACATGAAAAATGCATCATAACACAGTATAAAACAAAGTGGGCAGATAAGAACTATAGGGTTTCAAGGGTGAAACAACACGTGTTCAGGGGAACATGGAGTGACATGTGGGCTGGATAATGAACACTAAACGCAGGTGACAAGAAGAGACGGCAGGTGCAGGAGAGTGTGACCAGGTCTCCAGAAGTCATAAGGAGCAGGGAGAAAGCGGGCGCTCAGCCAGCTCCCTCCCACACCCGCTCCTGGGCAGGCGCCACCATGCACTCCAAGCTGTTACCCCTGCCCCAGCCTCCCCTTCTCATTCTGTGCCCCACCAGCATATCCTACACCTCACAAGGGTGGAAGACATCTCTCTCTCTCAAATACTCACCAGGCTGCACAACTTCTGCGAGTACTGTTTTCAAACTTGTAAAATAAGATTCTTCATGATCTGGCGCTAACCAGCCTTTTCTTAGGTGATGAGAAAAGACTATAAACTATCATTGGGCGGTGGTTGGGCAGGAAAAGGAAGGAGAGGAAGACAGGAGGGAGGTGACAAAGTGGCCAGGCATCTCGCGTAGGGCACCAGATCGTTAACAGCAGGTGGGGTCGGCAGGATTTCAGGTTTATACCTGAGACAATGCTTGGTGGAGAAGCTTCCCAAAGTGCCGAAGGTCACCTAGCTCATCAGCAGAGCGGTGATTTGAACACATGTCTGTCTAGCTGCAGGATCCATAATAGAAAAGACCGGGGTATTGAATGAGCATGATACTTGAAGCCATGAAAAGAGGATCCCTTTGGAAACAACGCAGGCTACAACTGTCTAGGAGGAGAATTCACACTAAATGATGAAAGAAGAAAGACTACCCCACAGGCGAACAGAAAGGGTAAGGAGGCTGCCCTGAGCGGGCCCCAGGAGAAAAGAACAGAAAACAAAGAGGCAGTGTGCTATGAAGTGTGGTGAAGAAGTCTAAGAAGATGGGTTTTGAGAAAGAGAAAACTACAGAAGTTTTAGATCTCCGGAGAAAACTATTTACATCAAGTGCTGAGGACAAAAGCCACACCGGGGGGTACGGGACTGGGACAGGGAGGAGGCCACAAAAGAAAGTGTGTTGTTCAGAGAAATGGGGCAGCTGTGGTGATGAGAAATAACAGCGTCTTCAAGGGCAAAAGGTCCAAGCATGGTCAGTTGTTTGTGAAGGCAGAGGAGACTGACATTGTCCTGCAGAGTCATGAACATCATCATGAAAGTTCCTAAGATGAAATAAATGCCCTTAGAACACAAGAAGGAAGCTAGTGACAGAGGCCGTAGTGACGAGGTAGGCCAGCTGTGGGTCACAAGCCCACAGGACCCCACGGACAGCCTTCTCTGTGACGCGCATTCCATCCCTGGGCACCACTCGACCACCCCCCATGAACACCAGTGAGCCTCGCCAGCGGCTTCCCTGCACAGTCTCTGTCTGACAGTCAGACACCCGAGGGAAAGACGTCTTTTGATCTTCTCCCTGTAATGTCCTTCTGGGAACTACAGATGCTCTGGCTTCCTCGGGATCACTGCCTGTCCTAATTCCTCTTTCACAGTCCTGAAAAATACCACTCGCACGCTTCTTTGTTCAGTTGTAAAAGTGCATGCAAATCTGACACTTTCTCATCAAAGCAAGTGTGGAGAAAAATTTTAAATTATCTTCCGTGGTCAATGTACTTAACATTTTTGAGTATCAGAATCACTTGACTATTTCCCAGATCATTCATTATAATGCTAACCAGACATGGTTTGGCTTTAATTGTACACGCATGCTTCTTAAACAATCTTTACTATACTATTTGATGTGAGAAGACATAGGAAGCATTCAGTAAGCAAATGATAATAAAAAAGTATCTTGCTTCAATAATCCCTATGTGTTTCTCTAAAATTTATCATTAGTAATTTAATATTATGTCTTCACAGATTGTAAAGACATAAACCATGGACAAATGGTTCTCTGACAAATGTTTTAGTTTATTTATGAATTAACTAAAACCCATGAGCTCTTTTTTCTTCTCTAGAATATAGGAAATAATAAAGATCATTAAAGAAATATGTTAGTCTTATATGCTTAGATTTACTATTTCTTTATTGTTTTAAAGACTCAAACTGAAGATCTAATTTTAACACTGGCTCAAGAGAGCAGATTCAAATATTTGAGTCTGTTTTTATAAGATATCCTTGGCTAACTTTACGAAATTTAACACAGTTGGACTGTCTTCATTTGGCTGCGAAACCCCTTTCATAGGAACGTGGATTAGGTCTGGGGCGGGGATGTGGTGGAAAGGGGGTTAAATGGAAAATCATGTGATGTCATCTTGATGCACATGTTCTAACACTGATCGCAATATGTTTTCTGAAATAATTGCTCATACCTCATTCTTATTTTTAGGTCCCTGTACCTAGAAATATAGGGGTATTGTCAAGGGGCTAAGCACTGAGCATTTGGACCTCCCACGCCCATGAGTTTACTAGTCTTCTGCAGAATATCCCACTCATACTGTTCTTTAAGCTGTAGTCACGGATCTGGGTACCTAAGGTAAGAAACTGCCATGATGATTGGTCTTAATTTTTCCTTTGTTATTGCCAAGAACTGAAGAAGACTAAAACAGATGATCTCCCTGTTTGTACTGAAGGAGGCCTGGACATCATACCTCGGTCACTTTTCTATATCTGGAAAAAAAGTTACAAAAGTCTGCAAAAGTAAGTATGCGGCTTCAGGTGACTCTATTACTACTGAATAGTCTCTGATGTGTATAAACAGCCTTAGTAGTTTTAATCATGAATCGAACGAAACAGGTGAAAACATATGCTTATGTTATATAGATGAAAATTTATTTTTTCTAATATTAATTCCACTCTTAACCCTGTTTAATGCTATTTTAAATTTATTGTAATTCCTTATCCCAAATTACAGGTAAGAACTGTGAAAAGAAAAGCATCCCAACCTGAGCTATTCAACAATCCTCTGACAAATATGGTTTCTGCAGCTACAGTAGAAAGTTATGAAGCGACAACAACACTGACCACAGCAATAACTCATGCAATGGAGCTGATTTGGAAAATAGAATGCTTATTCCTCGCTGACTCTGTGTATAGATGACCTACTTACCCTTCCTAAGAACTGGCTGGGAGGCCTTGACAGAGAATGGAGGGTAGGATTGCATGCCATGAATCTGGCACCAGGAATAAAGAAGACACAAAAAAGTAGAAAGACATCTCAGGTGCATGAACTGGAAGGCTTCATATTGTCAAAATGCCCACACTACACAAAGCAATCTGCAGATTCTATGTAATCCCTATCAAGATCCAAGTGGCAATTTTTACAGAAATAGGAAAAAAATCATAAAATTACTGTGAAGTCACAAACGATCCTGAACAGCAATAACAATCTTGACAAAAAGGAACACAACTAATTGCAGCACATTACCTGCTTTCAAAATCTACAGGTTATTACAAATCTATAGTTAGTAAAACAATTTGGTTCTGGCATAAAAATAGACAGATAGACTAATTGAACAGAACAGAGAGCCCAGAAGTAAACCCAACACACATATGGTCACTGGCCTTCCCCTAGGTGCCAAGAATACACGTGGGAGAAAGGACTGTCCTTCAACAGACAGTATTGAGGGGCTGGTGTGGGAGCTCACGCCTACAACCCCAGCACTCTGGGAGGCCGAGGCAGGTAGATCACCTGAGCTCACAAGTTCCAGAGCATCCTGAGCAAGAGCAAGACCCCGTCTTTACTAAAAAGAAAAATTGAGGCAAGAGGGTCACTTGAGCCCAAGAGTTTGAGGTTGTTATGAGCAATGATGACACCATGGCCCTCTAACCAGGGCAACAGAATGAAACTGTCTTTTAAAAAATAATACTGAGGAAACTGATATCTACATGCAAGAGAATAAAATTGAACCTTCACCTTATGCCACACCCAAAATGGATTAAAGAATAAATGTTAAGAACTTAAACTATAAAACTCTAGAAGAAAGCATAGGGGAAAAGGTTCATGACATGGGTCTGATCCCAAAGGCACAGGCAATAAAAACAGAGGGACTACATCGCACTGAAAGGCTTTTGTCCCGCAAAGAGAATAACCAACAGAGTGAAAGGCAACTATGGGATGGAAGAGAATGCTGGCAAAGCATATATCTGATACGAAGTTAATATCCAAAACGTATCAGGAACTCCTTCAAGAGCAAAACATCAAAAGAGCACAATTAAAGAATGAGCAAGGCACTTGAATAGACACTTCTTCAAAGAAGATATACAACCAGCCAACAGATGTATGAAAAGATACTCAATGTCCTTAATCCTCAGGGGAAGCACATCAACTCCACAGTGAGATGCTGAGATACCACATCACACTCCTTAGAGCGGCTGTCATGAGAAAGACTAAAGGTACCTAGGGTGGGTGAGATGCGGAGAAAAGGCCACCTCGTATGATGAACAGGAATGTAACAGGTGCTGCTACTCGGGAAAACAGAACGGAGGATCCTCAGGACATTAAAACTAAACTGCCACGTGAGTCAGCAGGTCTCCTGCTGGGTATATATCCCAAGGAACTGAAACCAAGATTTCAGAGAAATATTTGCACTTTGATGTTCAGCATTATTCACAATATCTAAAATGTGGAAACAACCGAAATGCTTATTGATGGACGATGAATAGGTAAAGCAAATGTAGAACCTACAAACAGTGGAATGTTATTCATTCTTAGAAGAAAATTCTGTCATACATGGTAACATGGATAAACCTTAAGGTCCTGTGCTACGTGAAATCTGACAGTCATATACAGAAAAATAGAGTGCGAAGTATCTGACACAGCCAAACGCACAGATGCTGAGAACAGGACGGTCGGTGGCTGTTAGGGACCGGCAGGAGGGGAAGTGGGAGCTGCTTCTCAGCAGCTGTGCAGTCTTGGCTATGCAAGATGACAAAGTTCTAGAGGTCTTCTGTGCAACAGTGTGCCGTAGCGAACACTAGTATACACTGAAAAGATTGGTCAGGACAGATTTCATGTTAAAGTCTTCCTAGTATAATAATAAAAATAGCACAAAGGGTCACACTATTCAGTTTCAATGAATATTTTCCAGAGGAAAATAGATTTGTAAACTAGACTTGTGAAGAGAGAGAAAGGGCTTTCTAATATTCTGAGTTCTCATTTTCCAGGAGACCAGACGGCAAAGTGATTTTTTGTTGTTTCTTTGTTTTGGATTTGGTTTTCCTTCTGTGGAGAGAAAGTCTTAATCATCATAAGGCTTAGTCATGAGGCCGAAGTAGTGAAGGAAGAGCAAACGATTAGAGGAAGGAAAAGACAGCCTGGCCTTGCTGATCTTAGCGGGTTTCTGGGCTGAGGAAAACAGGAAAGGAGGAGAGTGGCTCCGATTCTTTCTAGCTCCCTTCAAGGCTAAATCTCAGATGCGGAGAGATGAGATTAAACATAAAGGATTAAAACATTCCGGACTTTCACATACTGATTAAAGGGTTATTGGCATGCCTTTTAATTTGGATTCAAGGGGTTAAAACACATAAATCATTGACGAACTGCAAGGGCCAAAGCCTTTTGTTCTGCTGTGTTTTGAAGATCCTGGAAGGAGAGTTCGCCATGGGCTGTCAGGACGTCAGCCCAGTTGCTGCAGCGAGAACAGCAGCATCTAGGGGTGCTGGGAGCCTCCGGAGAGGGCTGCAGACCCAGAGTCAGTCAGTGTGGCCCCACAACAGAGCTGGAGAACCAGGAATCTCAGTCCAACTCAGGGAGGTTTCTGTCCCAAGGAGAGCAGACTCTAGTCAACTTGGCAGGAAATGCCAGCGGGGCTGATAGAGACCAGGCATGAAAGGGTTGTCAGGCTACAGGTACCCACTCAGCCAGCCAAGGAAGCCCCCACTGTGCTTAACAAAGCAGATTTAATGCAAGATAGAGGCGTGATGCTGTGGTTAACATACGAGATTTAGCGCAAGATAGAGGCGTGATGCTGTGGTTAACATACGAGATTTAGCGTAAGATAGAGGCGTGATACTCTAACATATGAGATTTAGTGCAAGGTAGAGTTGTGATGCTGTGGTTAACATACCAGATTTAGCGTAAATAGAGGCGTGATGCTGTTGTTAACATACCAGATTTAGTGCAAGATAGAGGCGTGATACTGTAGTTAACATACCAGATTTAGCGCAAGATGGGGGCATGATACTCTAACTAACATATGAGATTTAGTGCAAGGTAGAGTTGTGATGCTGTGGTTAACATACCAGATTTAGCATAAATAGAGTTGTGATGCTGTGGTTAACACACCAGATTTAGTGCAAGATAGAGGCGTGATACTGTGGTTAACATACCAGATTTGGTACAAGATGGGGGTGTGATGCATTCTAGATTATAGTATACCTGAACTTCGTTTTCCCTGGCATTTTGTTTTTTCCTGTTTGCTCTTTCCATGAACATTAGTAAAGAGTTTAATATGTAGCACAAAATAACTACCTTATTGACAAAAAGAATGTGCATATCTATAGTTCTTACTACTTAGAGTAAATTCTTGGCTTCCTGTTTACTTAATTCCTATTAGGAATACTACTCTTGAAGTTAATTCAAACTATTTGAGTTGTTTCATCATAGTTGTAAGGTTGTGAAAGAAACAAATAGAGATGAATGATGCTCTTACACACTCTGTAACTTGGGCTGAGCAATAGTAAGGTCCTGAGTCTCAAAATAATGCAGAATTGGGAAAGAGGACAAATCCAAAGAAGAGAAGGCTTTTGTTGAACAGTAGGATTCTGCGTGACCTCTGTAATAATTTTGTTGTCTGATGGTCGTGCTTCAAATTGTAAATCTATAAAAATAACCCCTATATGTAGAGAGGGTGCCAAAAAAATTATACACATTTGAGGAAAGGAAAAACACTGTATTAAAATTGTAACACTCAAGTCACATTTGACTTTCACAAAAATAAGAGATACAGGACACACACGCAAGATAATAAGCATCATCAGTCTGTGGTGAATATTACACTTGTAATGCGGTTTTTCCTTTCTTAAAAAGTGTATAAATAGTCTTGGTATCCTCTGCATACATGTGTTGTGAACGTTCATTAATAATTTTTTGTAATTCTGAGTTGACAGCATTTGAGAACATTTATTTTAGACTATAAGAGCAAGGTGCTGGTGGGTGAGGAGAGGGCACCCAGGGGACCGGGTGGGAGCAGCCTTGTGTGAACAGGGCAAATGCTGCTTCTGAGTTTTCAAACTCTGGGTCTTCACACGATGGGAAAGGCTGTTGAAGAACACAAAACATGACCCTGCCGAATTAACTCCACTCAACTTCATTAAACATGAAGAGGGAGGTTCATCTCCCACACCTGGCAGAGATTTCCACTTCAGCTGCCCACAGGCTCAGAAGCCAAGGGCGGGCTCGGGAAGTGAGGAAAGGGGAGGCTTCTCTGTATCCAAGGTCCCCATTGGCTTCATCTATGGATCACCCAAATTTGGGAATGAAGAAATTAAAAAGTGGCTCTAACATCCTAACTTCCATTAGTAGAAGACTGTTTCATGGCATTTTATTAGTACAAGAGTCACAGCACAGGACATGAAGAAAATCTGTGCTTAGCACTCGCCTCACCTTTGGTGAGACAAGGACCTCGGGGCTTCGACACTGCTTCTCTCCCTTTAGCACGTGGGATAAGACCTGATAAAACTTCACAACCTGAAAACAAAGCCTGCCCGAGTGCTGGGACAGAGGGCTGACCTCAGTGAAATACTGTAGTACTATGGATTTAACCTTTAAATGATACACAGCAATGCCTTCCATAAGAACTGGATGAAAAATACCTAGAACTAAAGACTTTCCTATGAAAAAGAATATACACGGGCTCGGCGCCCATAGCTCTGTGGTTAGGGCGCTGGCCACATATAGTGAGGCAGGTGGGTTCAAACCCAATCTGAGCCAGCTAAACAACAATGACAACTGCAAGAAAAAGATAGCCGTGTGTTGTGGTGGGTGCCTGTAGTCCCAGCTACTTGGGAGGCTGAGCCAAGAGAATCACTTAAGCTCAAGCAAGAGTTAGAGGTTGCTGTGAGCTGTGATGCCACAGCACTCTATTGAGGGTGACATAGTGAGATTCTGTCTGAAAAAAGAAAAAGAAAGAAAAAGAATATACACAAAGGCTCAGAATGCTTTATATGCTACTATCAGTCTGAGATCTAATATAAGGAACAAATACCTCAGGCCAAAAGCACTGAACAAGTTAGTGGGGGAGGGTGTAAGTCATTACAATCATCCTGAAAGATTAAAAAAAAATTAACTAATGCTTCATTGAAACTTTTCAAATATTTTTTTCAGACACTTAGTAAACAGCTAACAACTGATAAAGGATTATGCTATTTGTAATCAGTTGTCTATAGTAATCTCTATACAATATTACTGAGGCTCTAATGGCTCTAATGTTTCCTAAAACAAAGCTTTCCAACATATAGTTCCAAATTCAAGAAATTCCATTAAAAACTTTTAAATTTAGATATTTAGACCAGATGGATTATAGGTGAAAATTAGAGTAAAATTTCTGGCATCTAGAAAGAACATAACTATTCATCTCTGCTTACAATACCATTAATTATTTAATTGTTAATTAAAGACACATTTATTTTGGCCCTTATATTTTAATTCAGGCATCCTCAAACTTTTTCAACAGGGGGCCAATTCACTGTCCCTCAGACCATTGGCAGGCCGGACTATAGTTTAAAAAAAAAAAAACTATGAACAAATTCCTATGTACACTGCACATATCTTATTTTGAAGTAAAAAACAAAACAGGAACAAATACAATTCACACCAACTCACGTGGCCCGCGGGCCGTAGTTTGAGGACCCCTGTTTTAATTCATAATCATCATAATTTAAACTCAAGTAATTTTCAAATAAAAATACTATTTCTGTGCTTCATTTATTTTTTCCCATTGTTCCATTTCTTTTCAACATATGCCACCAACCTCCACCCCACATACCAGAAAGATGCCCAGTGGGGAACGGAGATGGAAGACCCCGTGAGGAGAGAGAGAGTTGAGAATAACCCACCTGAATCCCTTATAGGGACGCAAGGCCCCCTACACACAAACATGAAGTTTGCAAAACACCAAATGAACATGTTCAGGAATATATAACATTAATTCTCAAAAACAAATCTTATATTCAAAGTTAGTGCCTGATGACCCAGCAAGGAAAATAAAACAGCAACAGCAAAACAAATAACACCAAATTTACAACAAATAATCTTTTTAAAAAAAATCAATCACATAACATATAAAAAGAAATAATGAAACAAAAGATTATTAGACTGCCAGAAATATTCAGATTCCTTACCAAACCGCTTCCCACTTACTAACATGAAAGCTTATAAATAAGTGTACCTGGAGAAAAAATAAGTGAGGGCTTGGAAAACTGTTTAAGTGGGCACGCTTGACATGATGAAAGTTGGTATGTACCAAATATTTAATTGAAAATAAGGTATATCCCTAAAGTAAAAGTGATTGTCACAAGAGAAGCCAAATACTAAAAGTATACTACGTATTTTGATAATAGAATATGTTTCATATTCAGAAAGAGAAGATACATTTTCAATCCCATGAAGCTTTTTCTTGGTATGAACGTCTCTCTCATGAATCAATAATTGATGCACCTGTACCTGGTACTGAGCAGGCAACTGTTTAAGAACCGGGCTCTGGCCCAAATTATCTAAATTAGCTTTCTTCCCTAACATGTTCACTGCCTTCAGTTTCACTTCAGCCACTGAAATATATCTAAAACTTTCAATACATTTTCTCCATTAACACCATATTAATAACTAAATAACAATTTTAAGCTCTAAAGTCTCAATACATTTTGCCCCTTTCCATATTCAGTCCTTTATTAAAAAAATATAGAGTTACTTTGTAATCCTTTAATACTGACCTATATTTCTCATAAGCTCCTTTCAGGGAACCTATTTATAAAGAGATGAAGTAGGGCCAACAAGTTATTTTAATAAAGGAAAAGAAAGTACCATCCTTTATGTTGTACATCTGGAAGCTCTTTAACCCTCAGTCTGCTTCCTGATTATTTTTTGTAATAATTTATTTGGCATATGCCTTCATTTTTGTCCATAATTGTTATAAATATCTCACTATACAAAACCAACCTGAAAAGAAAGTCGATAAGAATGATTAGTATTTCCACATGGATCCAATAGTAACCTGACAAAATCATGCAGATGTGAAAAAATGTATAATTTAACATCTGCCTAAAGGAATGGTTGCTATTTGACGTATCTTGCTAATTCAGTAATATTATATCCCATGCTTCATTTACTGAGAAAACATCAGCCCAAACTAATTTCTATTATTCAATTTGTGTGCATGGGCTACCAAAGCTCACCAAAGATTCTCTCTGATCAGGGTACAGGTCATGAGAACTTCCAAATCTGAAGGGTTCGAGGACCCACTGATATGTCTGTAAAGTTGAGAAAGGGCCCGGGACCCAGGAAGTTCTTAGCATCAGTGACAGAGGAACAGTCCTCCCGTGTTTCTTGTGCTTATTTCATAGCTTCATTTCCCAGCAACCAGGACCAACCCCCAAACCATCCCTGAGTCCATGTGGTTCCCACCTGGGACAAAGACACGCCTTCACAGCACCATGGCAACCACACCAGCAGCATAAGCACTGGGGTTCATGCAGGAAGATGAAAATCCCGAAAGGAAGCTGGGAGATAAAGGCTTACTATTCCTCATTTCCCACTGGTAGGAAGTAATTACAAAAATTACTTTAACACAAAGCTTCTGGTGAATGAATAGTTCGTAATTTGAGGGGTGAAGCCTAAGGCTCAGGGATTAAATTAAAAATCTAAAAAGCTGAGTGATGTCATAGAAGTACTGCCACCCTCCCTTAAAAAGTAGGCTGCCTAAAGTAAGCTCTTTAATGATGATAATGTAAACAATTTAATAGATAATCAAGGGTATATTTTGGTTTCCTTTATCTGAGTTTAGACAAATGAATGATTTAACAGCAGACGTGACCCTTTAATATTTTATTAACCATGGTGTTAAAATTTCAGATATAAAAGAATTTTGTCCAAAGTAAAGATGCAAAAAACAGATGTAATTTTAATACTCTTAAAGCAAAAAGCTGAAAAAGAAGTAGACTAGTTTCTTAATCGTAGGCATGCCACGTTTATGTTTGCTGTTTAATGCAAGGGTGGTATTCCTTTGCCAGAAACAGTAGTGCTCTGTGCTCTGAGCGCCTGCCAGCTCTGCACGAGAAGACCCCATTGTCTACGCTGAGAAATACACAGCTGTTCTAGGTCTTATTCTTAAAAGAGTAATCATGAGACACAGCACTGCATCTGTGATTTTACTATTTAGTTCAATATATTTTGAAACAGCTCTTTCTATTTCTCCACATTACAAAAAACAATGCAACCTCGCTGTAAGAGTCAAGGAAAGGGAGTCTGCGCTCCATGGGACTGACTGGGGGAGCAGTTGTCTGTACCATATGATACAACATCTCAACAGTTTCAAAGCTGTGACTTTTGCTGAAAACTCGAATGGATGTTCTTAGGGGACAGAGAAAAGAAATAGATGTTTGCATTTGATCAGGCAGAACAGCTGAGGGTTCTCAAGTGTGGTGAAAACATGATTTTGGTTCCATTTCTGGGTTTAGTTCTACTTTTTGAGGACACAGTATGTGCCTCACCTCCAGCAAATATCTTTCATGGGCTCCCAGTTCTGTGCTATGTCCACTTTGTGATCCTCAGTGACACAGCTGGGAAGGAGAGCGCAGAAGGCAGGCAGAGACGTGCCAACCGTCCACAAGCCAGCACCTGCCCCCTGCCTCCCGAGCTAATTCCTCTACCCATCCCTCCTGCAACATGCATTAACCCGGGGCATGACTAGGAGAATACACTATGTGTTTTTAATTCACTCAGTATTTCAATGGATGTTCTAACTTTATCCAGAATTGCACCCACTTGCCATCCTTCACCAAGCCTATTTCTGTTTCTCACTTTATATATTTGGATTCTGGAAAAATAATTTTCTAGTCTTCTAGATCAGATCCGATTTCTTTCCATCGAGCTCCATGTCTCCATCTCACTGCTACTCACCCAGCCCAGGTCCTAACTGATTTTAACGTAGCGCGCTTGCAGCAAACTGCAAACCTCAAGTGGACGGCAATTCTGGGGCTGAACTGCCAAAGCCAAGAATTACATGCAGGCAATCACTGTGCCAACTACAAAACTCAACAGACCATTGACAGGCCCCCCGGCCTGCTGAGGATCAGAACACCTCCTGACGACTGCTGTTGTCAAAGAAATGAGGAAGACCGTGGCCCTCAAACACATCTCTTTCTAAGTATTAGCCTATGCATTTTATTCCTCTGCCTATAACTCATTAAAAAAGACTTGACATGTCTCCTAGAATAACATCTTAAAGTGATCCAGAAAAAGTACTGTTATATGATACTGTAGTTTTCATTTAGAAATCAGTATACTTTTCTAACCTAGAATTGGTTCAATTTTACATTTTAGAATGATGAAATACATAAAAGGATATTCTTAATTTACACCTGGAGGGTACTTTGTCTGTGAGAAAACTTGGCTCTCAGTTCTGTGACCAAGAAGTTGGAGTAATTTAAAAGCTACAGTGTGGTACTTAAGAGTTGTGACTCTAAGTTAGTTTCTGCCCCAGTGAAGAGAGTTACACTTCTAACATACATAGTTACGATTTAAGATTCTTGAAGACGGTAAATCAATATTACCCACAACTCAATTCAATAAGAACTTCATAAATAATAAAACGAAAGTCAGTAAGTTCATATTAAGGTTCATCCCGGAACATTCTTAGAGAACTGAATGGTTTTACTTTGCTTCAAAATTTAAGAGATTGAGAATCAAAAGAACTCAAAAGAATTCCCTGTGCTTTGACCCAGGATCACTAAAAACTTTTCCTAGATGCATTACTGTAACTTGTGGCCCACTTCTATTCATGACTGAAAGACAAAATAAACACTCGGCCATGTCTGCATTCTTGAAAGTAACTCCTATTGTAAACTGAGTGTGTTAATGTTGGTGCTGAAACTGATATTTCAAATAATTTTCTAAAAAAAAGTTCCAAATTTCCTTAATTTTATCCAACTCACTTAAATGTACATATTCTGACTACTAAGCTACTTTTCCTATTCTATCATCTAAAAACACCTCTAAACAGTAAGTATTACTCACAATATTTCAAGAAAAATATCTCTTTCTGTAAATATCAAACTAATATTTATAGAAACAGATGCCTTTAGGGATGAAGTATAGTAACAGGAAACAGCTTGATGAAACTATACTCATGACAGATGAGACGAACGGGAGGACGGCCACATAGCTGACCTAACTTCCAGCTTCCCCAGACAATTTGATAACATGTGCTTTTCTGAAATATATTTAGCCATTGCTCTGAAGAATATTAGAAATTAATAATATGCAGCAACCATGCATATTATTAATTTTTTTTTCAGAAAAAGCAGTGTTGTATTATTTATTCTTTGATATAACCAGTCTTCTGATTTCATGACATTTTTAGAATATGAAAACACAATGAGAGATAAGATTTACATATGTACAACCTAAAGACAAATAACATCTGACAGACTTTAACAAAACTTTTAATGCATAACCTTTTGCCAGATACTTAATTATCAACAGCTATGAAATAACCCCAGCTTGCCTTCATTACGCACCTACTGCTGTTGAATGTTATACTCAACAATTTGCATATATTATGTCTAATACTTAATGCAATGGTACAATGTCTTTTATTTCTTTATTCACAGGTAAAGAAATTGAGTCTCCAAGGCCAAGTACTAATTTAAGGTGATAGGGCAAATTGCTGTTGAGTTATTAATCATATCAGCTGTAACTGAGAAGGTCATTCCCCTGTGTTGGTCCACACTGTGTCAGTCAGGCACACATCTCATACTGCTGTATTTACTAATACAGTGCTATTGTTCCAACTCAAAGTTCTCAGAAAGGTTCAGGCTGTATTAACTCTAAACTTACCTTCAATTATACTATCCCACTAGTACAGGATATTAAGGGAAGGGGCGGCATCTGAAAACCAAGCTAATGACTATGTAGCAACTCTTGAAAGGCTATACAGAAGACAGATTATCGCCAGAGAGATTATTGCCATTTTCCACAGAGAAATGTCCTTATTCTTAATTAAGAAAGTTGTCCTGACAAAAGTAACACAGACTTTTTGAGATTTGGCAAATCATAGAGATTCCTAAATTTCCTTTCTTCTCTGTGAGGGCAATTTCTCTAATTTACAAGCATATCTCCTTCATACCAAGTTCTTTTCAGATTTCATTGAGACAAATGCTCAAAAAATAGGAAACATTCACAGGCCATACTTTGACTTTACTCTCACTGACTTTGAAATAAAATTCAACGGAAGTATTTTACTCATTGTCTCCTCCATGGAGTAAAAACTTTTGCAAAACAGACTTTAATGTGAAATAGGATAATTATTTCCAAGCATATCCATCTCACTAGTCTTACAACAAAATGGAGCTCCTTGCTATGCCAATGTTATCTTATTTTAATAGTTTTAAAATAACATTAATAATGCATAAGTTAAATACTTCTAGAAAGCACAAATACCTGTATTTCCGAATTTTAACATCAACTGAAGAAATGAAAGTTTTAAAGTAAAACTTTTTTTTTTTTTTTTTTGTAGAGACAGAGTCTCACTTTATCGCCCTGGGTAGAGTGCCGTGGCGTCACACTGCTCACAGCAACCTCCAGCTCTTGGGCTTAAGCGATTCTCTTGCCTCAGCCTCCCTAGTAGC